>CM040238.1:162279102-162323989 GCA_022545495.1 Chrysanthemum lavandulifolium | reverse complement strand
AGTGAACCTTAGATACAAACATTCTCCTCATTGATCATTGGCATTTTCCCTTTTACCGACTCCTTTATTCTCAATTTCCTTGCAATGAAGTTATTTGTTCGTTGTTTTATTACTAGTTGACTTTAATTGATTCAAACAACTCAATAGCTTTGACGCTAACCTTTTCATTTTCTTCTAGAAAACTTTCGCTTCCTTTGTAAAGCATTTACTAGGTTTTGAAGATGAAACGCTTGAGAATTCGAGAATCTAAAGGAGGAGGCATTTGGGAGCCTGTCATATTGTTTGTTTGACCCTTTAACGTAGATTTGGCTTCAACTTTCGATCGTCGGTTACATCGAGCTTCAATTGCTCATCTCGCTTTGTTAATTTGAAAAACCGTGATCAACCTCGAGCATCCAAGATGTCTTGATATTTGAAGTTTTGACATTTTCTTTGAGATGTTGATATTTTAGTTGTAGATTAAAATACTCAACTCTAGTTTAGAAAATGTTTAACCAAATTGTCATGATCATCCAGCTCAAATTTCTTATTTAGTTTAGAATTATTTTTTCAAGCTCAATGACACGATCATGGGAGACTTTCAGTACACAGATAGTTCATGAAATTGGAAGCATTAATAGAGCAATTTGAAGCGTGAAAAAGACATCTCGAGCAACACATTCAAGAATAAGATTCTCATTTAATGTATGCGTGTGTTCTTTCTCTCAATCTCATTATATTTCAAAGGCACGTCATAGTCACTAACTTCAACAACCATTGCATCAAATTCTTTTCCATACCCCTTAATATCGCTTTCCACCCCTTTTAAGACTCTCAGTGCTCTTTTAGAAGTTTAGAAGGGCATGACCTCGCTTAAATAACATTCTTTCATTTGTTCAAAACCTCTTTCTCCTTGCTTATACCAGCTGGGTGTGATCCTTTTCTTGCAAGTTTTCTCAAAATCAACAAATAGTTGAAATATAACGATTGGCTAATTAATGTCTTGCTTTTAGTGGGAATTGTTCTAGGAACAAGATGCATTGGTGTATTAGGAGGATACAGTGTCTTCTAGGCATTTTCAAAAGGGAGGGTTTGTTTCAATAATGTTTTCCGCTCGCTTATCTAAATCCTTTTCCGTAAGACTTGTTCGGAGTCAGCAGTCTCGGGGCTTAAACTTGTTCAAGGAAATCCGCTTTTCCTTCTTGTAATCATGAGGAGAGATGATTATGTTTTTCTCTTTGCATTTGGGATCATTTGTTTCTTATTCATCTTTTCCCTAGTGATTTCATTTAATATCTTATCTTCTCAACACAAGACTCAATTAAACTAGGTTTCTCGCCTAGGCTTAAGGACTTCATTACCATCATAAAGCACCTTATGAGCATTTCTAGCCTTTTTAATTACCTCTCGATTTGGTTCCTCAACAAGGGAATGCTATGCTTATCGCTAAGACACGATGTTTCGTGATCATGTGAAAGCGATTTGAATGGTGTTTCCTATGTATGATGACTTGTTTTCAAGTTTGTTTTCAAAGTTTTATTAGAAAATCTCTTAAGAGTTTTGATTCCTTTGCATTAAATTCTTGCTTAAGCATTTTCACATTTTCTTGAAGTTCTTGTTTTGCTTAGTGCTTTTAGAAAGTTTTTCTGCAAGGAATGCAATTCTTGTTTCAATACTTCTTCTCTAAACTTACTTTTCTAATTATCGCACACACTTGGTCATCCATTTCCCCGCCACGAGTGGTCAACTCAAATTTTGCACGTTGTTCATAAACAGCAATACGCTCCTTTATAGGCATTTAGTTCGTAAATTATGGAACTCGTGAGCATATGCGCTGTATTCATCAAAGACATAGTCATTGTTGATCGCAGAAGATGCATCTACTTGGTACAACTTCACTTTCACTTTGTTTCACGATTGATCGTATGGGACAATATTGATATTACCCATATTTTCAATATTTGATTCAATAGTTTCCGTTGGTTGTACTGTCATGCATCTGCTGCACATCAACATCATCGTATAGCTTTAATACCTCCGAGATGAGTTTGTCCTGGATGGGCCAACTTGTGGTGAAGAAGAGATCTTGGGAGAAACCATTGAGAGATGCAGCCATAAAGATTGTGTGCAAAGAGGTCCATCATCTACATCGTAGTCGTATGCATCACGGGCCACTTGAAAGCGCTCGATGATTGTGACCTATCTCCTGAATAAGCCGCTCATCCACATCAAGATCATAGGTCTTGGCATTGTCCTCAAGAAGAAACAAGAATCCTCTTCATCCAATGCAAGCACCATTGTCCGACGAGCAGTTAACAAGACCATCTTATCTCTCAAGTAATCGCATTCCGAGGACGCTTTGGAGATGTGCAGCCTTTGCAATGTGTCCTTCACCACCACGCTTATAGCATTTGATTGACTTAGCTTGACCTTGGTTACCATTTCTTCCTCGATTCGGTTGCCAACATAACTCTCCCCGCTCCACCTCTTCTCTCGATCATACTCGCCTTTCTCGAACTGGTTGCCCCATAAGTTTCCCATCTCTTATCAAAGCATGGTTGTGAAAGATGGAGGCGGTTCGATCTCATGCAGGTGTGGAGTTTGTTGGTGTGAGGTGAAAGTGTCTGCATTCTCTTTAACCATGAGTGTTAGTTGAGTGATGAAATGTTCCATGACAAGACATTGCATCGAGTTGTTTGAACCTTGGATCGGAAATGGGTTTGTGGTTATCATTATTCATGGGTGCAACTTGAGAAGCATTGTTGGAAGTCCCATCATCCATCAAGAAGGCAGTTGAATCATTAGATGAACTTGTTCTCCCCTCGTTGGTTTTGAACTCGATTGAGAATCAATTTTCAAACATAGCATGTCTCTCTCATTCAAGGAGGAAGGCATAGAGTTGCTCATAGTTTGTATTCTTCGTCCTTTAGCGAGCTTCACGTACCGTGACAAACTTGTGCCATTCGGGATTCATGTTGTTCACAAACTTTGAGTTCAAATTGAATGTTAGCATAGTCATTCGATGTTTCTCATGTCATTCACTAACTTATGAAATCTCACATAGTACTCATAGACACTCTCATCTGGTTTCATCTTGAAGTGCTCAAATTCGTCACAGAGTCGATTCTCTGCCTTCCATAGTTAATTTCGGAACCCGAGAAGCATCTTAACGTTATCGCAAAATGCCTTTGCATCAAGTTATGATTGATCGACTTGTAGATGTCTTTAGAAGACCTTGAAGAACAATGTTTGAAGCCCTCGATATCCGCATCGAATCTCTTTTCTCCTTATCATCAAGCTCATCGTAAACATCTTAGGTCCGTCCATTCCGTAAACAGAGTACCATCTTCATTAGTATCAAGTATGTCTCTAGTCGCCTCAACCCGATATGGTCCTTCATCAATGGATTTGAGAATGTTGACACCATTTTCCTTTCCAAGGCAATACAATCTGATTCGTTGAGCCCAAGAATCGTAATCGCCTCGCTGCACGGGTGGATACGCAGTATCACGAGCCACCGCTTGAACATCCCTCAACAGCGGTGGAGATGAGTGAGGAACGTTGGTAGACATGTTAACAGATTATACAGGATTTTATAACTCATGATTAAACCGGAAATAGATTCTTTCACGGATTTTACTAAATCAAGAGAAAACCGTAAACAATCACTCAAGTCGCTAGATGATAAAGCTCTAAGTCGCACAGAAACAAATGCACTAAGTCGCTAGAGGCAAATGCACTAAGTCGCTACCAATTAATTCGCTAGACGACCCAGTCGCTAGAATCCCAAGTCGCTATCTAAAAAGCAAGTCGCTAAGTAGTAACTCGCTGAGATCAAGTCGCTAACCAAAATTTGGCGCACTGGCTACACAAGTCGCTAGAAACACAAGTCGCTAAAGAGCAACTCGCCATCGACCAAGTCGCTACAACAAGTCGCTACCCGTAGTGGAGATTCTACTACTTGTACTTTAACTCGCTAGCTCTCTAACCTCTAGCACCAACACCAGAAGTCGCTACAAAATGTGAAGCAAGTCGCTACCAAGAAACTATTACGTGAACTAAGTCGCTAGCTTGAAAAACCATATAAACATCACTTTACAATCCAAAAACAACCCAACCAAGATGATTCAAGCTTACCAAATGAAAACCTAAACACTTTGATGATTCTAAACATAAAAGTACCAACAAAATTCAAACTTTAACACAAGAAATCAACCAAATGATGCAAAACCACTAAACCTTTTCAAACTCAAAACCACCTAAAAACCACTATAAATCCAAAGATGTGCAAGATATGATCTAACCTGGCTCTTGATACCAATTGTTAGATATTCCTTTCACATACACATCAAACCATAACACAAAGTAGCATATAGATGGAATTCTAGAGAGAAAGTTAGAGGTTTAGGAACTTAGTGCGAGAAAGTGAAAGATATTATTATGAGCTCCAACTCTACCTTGGAAGGTGTAGAGTATTTATAGTCTTACAAAACTCGCCACACTTGGGTCTGGATCAGACATATGCCATGGGTAAAGACCGTCCGTCCTCCACGGTGTTACTTAACTAAATTACTACTTAACTTAAAAGAACTACTTACTACGAGACTCTAACGATTACATATACTTGAAGTGACCGACTCTTTAACACCTGAATTTCTAATTCTAATATATATACACGTAGAGAAGTCTTACATAAAATCCACTTTATTCTTTACTTACTCATACCCATAAACTTAGCATTTAGCCGTGTTGAGTGATGGTTACATTGACTAACTAATACTTATATATACGTATAATATATTCTTTTGCAAACAACAATGCTACTCTAGAGATTCATTACCAAGAATTGGTCAAGTTTGATTCGGATATGGGCTTGTCGTTGATAGACACACCCCGCCAAGTCCTTGAGATCATGGAGCGATCTGCTAAGGAATATCTTTCTGTTTTACTTCCTGAATGCCAGCGTGACATACACCTCCTCATCACCAGCGTATCTTTCTGTATCCATTGAGTAATGTTGAGAGCTATTTTTAGTGGTCAAACTTTCCAATAAAACAATAGCTTACTTTTGTCCAACGATCCGCAATCGTGGTGTGTAACCTTCAGATTCCACGTCCAGCTAGAAGTCGTGTTGAAGTTTCGTTTTGAACGGCTAGTGATCCGATCCCTTTATCAGAATCGAAATCAAATAAAATTGAATTTACAAAGATTCGTCATTTAACACTTAGATTATAAAAGTAACAAAAATCGTAAAAGGTATCATGAACACCAAAACCGATCCTCTAAAGGACATTCGCAAAGCTCTAGTTCTGAATCAATTAACTTAAATCTCGTGATTACGATACCTGTTAGTTCATGACTACTGAATCATTAGGAGAAACCCACTCATCATTGCTTGTTCTTGACGGTAAAAAAAGTAATATTCGTTTTGAAATTATATTAACTTCATGAACAACATAGCAATCCGTCAATGCTTGATCACCAGTACACAGAAGCTTTGAGATAAGAGTTCAATAGTCATAAGTTTATGCCTTATAAGTGGGTTGAGTCTACAGATTTTTTATCTCTAGCGTGTAAAATAACATTAGCTAAAATAATATTAATGATTTTTTAAGTGTATTTTATAATCCATTAGCTCATTCAGATGACGTAAACTGGATAATACTATTTAACACAATAGTACCTATTTTGACACGAATCAACCTACTCATTTTCTCACCTCTACGTTAAAAAAAATTCTTAATGTTTATCAAGCAACCAATGAGATTCTTATAAATGTCTACTTAATGAGATAAACATGCAAGTGAAGAGGAAGAATGAGAACCTGCATTTGCTAAATGGTTTAGTATTTGGAAAGACGTAGTTCCTAGAGAACCAAAGTTGTTGACATAACATTTACTTTTAGCGTTGATATGACCAGTAACGCTATTGCAGGTTGGCATCACTTTCATCCATATCATTAGTTCCAGACCTGAAGCTTTGGTATCTTATTCTTTTGACAATTTGGAGACTACTTCACATGAGTATGTACCTACATGTAATACTTTATGCATGCAATCACCATATGCATTTTAGACAAGATCATGCTTGATAAATATCTGCTAAGCATGAAGCACCACCTGCATCTACATATATCATTAAAATGACTATTCTGTGTACAAAACATCTTTTTAAAAAGATGCAGTAATATATATAAACACAGCCTATCATGCATAATTAATCATATAGACACACAGTTACTAAGCTCAACGTGCCAGAATAATAGGCATGAACAGGGCACTATAATGCCCTGTTTATCTCATTCATGATATCTTATTAAAATCACCATTGCCATGAAAAATAATATCCAACATGATGCCACGATTCAATTAAAATTCATAATTCAACTAAAAATTCAAAGAGAAAGAGCAGTTACCTACACATAAAGTTCAAGCTTGTAAAAAATAACCATTTTCTTTGCTTTATATTCGTTATTCACGGGTCAAGCATAGTTACGTAGCATTAATTTGCATACCATTTGCAGCATAGTTGTATCTTCTAATGCATAAGGTTATACTAAAGATACATGTTTATCCGATCTTTTAACTAACTTGTTTGATCCTTTACAGGTATATGGATTTATGGTATCATCCGATATCTTTCCTTGTTAATATATGTTATATTACCCTAATAACATGAGAAGAGAATGCATTGAATAAGAATCTGTTAAGAATCTAATACTAAAATTACCATGAGAAAATACCAATAGTAACCACATAAGTTCCATGCCTCATAAAATTCCAACGTACCTCCTTTTTTTATCTCCTTTACTTTTCACCTCATGTAAATGATCTACATTATGAAAATAATTCATTTGAGGACTTATGTTAAAACATCTTATGCACATACATCTTGGGTAGCCTGTTATGAAAGTATATATACCATAATGAGTACCACAAAAACAAAATTACATTTGCCACATTTTAGCACTCCATTTCTAAGTGTATGTAATGATAAACTAATATAACCTGAATGAGGGGATCATCACATGCACTATCAATTAATTGTCCCCTTCCAACTAAACACAATAAATGTGTCCAATGCACAATCTGAGCCAGTGCTTGTAACATAAAAAAAAATAACTTTCAACTTTGGTTGTTTGTCATTAGATGATCTGTGGTGTCAAGTCGCAAAGAAACATAACATCACAATATAAAAAACATCTGATACACGAAAAAGTTTCGATAAAATACCATCGTGGAGGTGTTTTGTTGCTATGATTAATGATTATTTCATTAGACTTGATAGGTTTATAAAGCATTTGAACACGATTATTTTAAAGCCTTACGGTGTTGAGAATATGAGTTTGCATCCATCATGGGAAGAGGACATCGCGTGTTCAGAGATAATGTGGTTCCGGGCATGACACATATTGTCATTGTACTTAGGTCATGTTATGCATCTGTTGTGGTGTTAAGTTGCAATTCATGGAATAATCTAGTCTTAGTGAAGACTTAGGCATTACCGTGTGAAGGTCTTACCATCATCTCGATCAAGATAAGGTATAATCCTTTTAATTTGACAAGTTATCAATGGGAAAATACTTAGGAGTGGAGGAAAAGGGATGGATCAAAGGCTTGTATGTATCCTGGTGGTATTAAACCTATAGGATTTGGTGTTTCTTGGGATCCAGTTGATGGAGAGCCAATGTTAGGAGTAAGTATTGTTTCTGCACTCTTTTATTTTTAGATGTTAGGTTTATTAAGTTTAGGGTCTTAAGTTCATTAATGTAAGTTTTATTGCAGAATGCTATGGGGTTACCAAGACCAGCTTGGCCAATTGGAATAACACCAGAGGATGTGAGGATCCATGCTGAAACAGAAGAACCTGTTGTGCTACAAGAGGTTATGTTGGAACCACTGGCTAGAAGAACTGCACAGTATGAACAAAGGATGGCTGAAAGGAAGAGTGGATCGGTCAGCGAAGTCACCGCAGCGTAAGTCACCGTGCGTAAAAACAAGTTCATAAAAACCAATCCGAAGTCACCGTTCGTAAACAACTGCAGAGAACAAGGGAATCGAAAGGATCAAGCGGTGATGTTCAATAGGCCACCATCTCCGTGACTGAGATTGATCAAGATGATGCCATCTCACTCGAATAGATGCTAGGTTTAACTAAAAATGGCTAGCCAATTGTTAGGATGTTTTGTATATGTGCCATTTTAACTTGTTAACATTTAGTAGGATGGTATAACTTTAACATGTACTAGGATGGTTAAACTTTAACATTTGCAGTATGCCCCTATTTTGTATATCTGCCATTGACATGTTGTATAACAAACTGACATGGTCATTGGGGTATGACTTAATGAATGATATTAGGATATTTTGTATATAAGCTTTGTTACATCTTCTACCCTACTTACCTTTTATGATTTGTTACTTATGTTATATACACAACCATTAAAACAGACACAACCATTTGTTACTTCCACATTTGTTACATCTTTTGGTACCATTCTAAGCAGATGTACCATTAAAACATACAAAATTCATTACATAACAACATAGATATTACATTATATGGTACCATTCATATCATTTCATTAGTCGGTACCATTCATTACATCCCATTGTTACTAGTCTTACTAACATACATCTCCAAAAGACAACTTAACCTACACCCATTGTAACTAGTCTAAACAAACCTACTAAGAAAGAACTCAACAATTAAAACAATCAACACTCTATTGTGAAGGAAGTTCGAGAGTTTTGATTGTTCAATTGAACAATGTGATCTTGTGCATTCACCAAATTCACATGGAGCTCATACATCCTTGCTGATACCAACGATTTGGTAATGCCACATCCACCCATCTAAAATAATTACAATTTCTTGTGGGATCCATGAAATTTGGGCAACCAAGAAATCTTCTTCCGGTTAGTTTGTGTCCAAGAGGTACGACATTTTGCAATCTCACCACACCCACAAAGATTGGCCATTTTCGACTGGAAGAAGATAAGTTTTGAGGTTTTGGATTAATGGGTTTGGAACCCTAATTTTGAAAGAAGATGATGAAGTGTTGGGGTGAGTTAGGTATAAAAAGGTGATTTTAGTGGGATTCCTAAGTGGTTGTGGTGATGTGGAAGATTGTCTAGGTGGAATACCTACGTGGCAGAGGTGGTAAGACCACAACCGGTTACCAACCCTTCGAGTGACTAGGGTGACACTTATAAAAAGGTTTAGTAACATATGTGAAAAACCCGTGAAGTATAGTGACCTAGATGACATAATACAAACATTAGTGACTTAGGACAACTTTTTTTGAAAGTTTAGTAACATTTTTGTATATTAACCCTATAAAACAGCCAGCTAACCAGAAGTCAAATTTACCTTAATCGTCTATGCATGTAAGCTAACTGAGCTCGCATCAAAGCTCCAAGAACAGCAAAACCTGCACAAAAACACATTAAAAATCGTTAAAACCCTAGTGATGGAGTTTTCTTCGAGAGAGAGATTTGATGATTAGGGTTAAAAAGTATACGTATGTTTTTTTTAATAATGGTTTTGGATTATATGAACCGTATATAAGTTTTTACATATATGTTTTGTTTAGGGTTACCTAAGTTGTAGATATTCTCCTACATAATTGGTTGCATAGATTTATAATTTTGGACTTGCAACATATATTCCAAAAAGTTGTGTTGCCTTAGTGGTAAGCACACAAATTATTTATCCAAATGACCAAGGTTCAATCCTTGCAAGACTCATTTTTTATAAATAATTATAAAAAAAAATTCGAAATTTACAAAAAAAATTATTAAAAATACGAAATTTATATAAAATCTAATTAAATTAAAAAATAAGTGCTAAAAATTATTAAAAATACGAAATTTATATAAAATCTAATTAAATTAAAAAATAAGTGCTTAGGTGGACAAAAATATTGCTTAGGTGGACAACTTATGATTAGGTGACATTAAATTGAATTACATGGCATTGAGGTGACATTTGTGGAAAATGCCTCATGTTATATATATATATATATATATATATATATATATATATATATATATATATATATATATATATATATATATATATATATATATATATATATAATATAAACACATGTGCATTTGGGAAAGAAAATTCATTCTTTTAGGGAAAATACGTTACTTAATTTTAAGAAATTTTAAGTTTCTAAGTTTTAAGTTTCAAGATTTAGAAATTATATATATATAATAAAGTTTATTGATTGATTTGAAAGCACAAGCCTTTCAAATGACAAGTGATATAATACATTGCGTAAAAACTTCTACTTAACCATAATTATTATTTATTGGTTTGAAAGCTCAAACATTTCAAATGTCATGTAAAAAACGAGAAAATTGGCTATCGCGCGTTACGGTGGAGCCAATATAAGTCTGATACTTGTGCTAGATTACATTCGATTTGTTTCATGACAAATCAAAATAAACTTGGAGGGTTATGACAACGCATAACACGCATGATATGTATAACATGTACATAAAACAACGTCTCAATATATATTGATTTATCACATGCACCTACCTACCTATATATATAGTGGTAGGTAGATGTTTTCTCAAATATTCAATATATATTGATTTATCACATGCACCTACCTACCTATATATAAAAGGATGAGGGCATTTCGGTATTTTAATACTATTAATAATAAGACAAAAAAAGAATATTTGCGAAAACATCCACCTAACACTGCATACGTGTCGCACATTTAATGGAGTAACACATTAGAAGTAACACGGTCAAACATGACCATTTAAAAAAAAAGGTGTTATTTTTAGCTTAGATGATGACCTTGTCCCTACTTTTTGTTCCCTTTTCAGAATTAGTTTTTTTTAATAAAAAGTTAAATATCCATGTTGCACGCCAAACCACACTCATCACTTCTTATATAAACCTGCCCTAACATTAATTAGCTCCAAATCCTACAACACCATTCTAGTATAAGTGAAAATGATTCACATTCTCTTGATCATTTGCTCTCTCTTTACCTTTTCGGTTACTCACTGGTGCCATAAACTTATGTGTCGCTGATCTAAAGGGTATAAAAACCCCATCTGGCTATTCTTGCAAGCCTGCTAAAAAAGTAAGTATAAATGACTTTGTGTATACGGGCCTACGACATCCGCGAAATATTTCCAACAGTAGGAAAGCATCAGTCACTCGAGCATCTGTTGCGGAACTTCCTGCTTTGAATGGGCAAGGCGTGTCCATGTCACGGGTTGATCTACCCCCTGGTGGATCAGTTCCTAGGCATACACACTCAAGTTCTAAAATATTGATGGTAAGACAAGGGTCATCATAGGCGTGGTTTGGCCGTCACCAAGAAGGTTTTGTGAAGACATTGAAGAAGGATGATATCATGGTAATCCCAAAAGGGATGGAGCATTTCATACAGGATGCTAGTGAGGTGGCATCAGTTCAACAGGATAGTGTTGACATTCCCAGTATTATTGAAATTGATTTAGGTCTTGACTTAGGAATGCAGAGCTCGGAAGAATGATGGCCAAGTGAAGAAGCTCGATTAAGTCTCTCTTGTTGAAAAACATCCCATAAACTGCATAAAGATTAAAGCTATTACCGATTTAATAAGTATATCTCAAATGGATAATAGATAAATGCTAATGATATATACATATATATAAGAAATAAAGACAAGAGATCGAAGAACTATGGTGCTTGTAAGATCTCATGCATAACATATAATGTCTACATCAATTGTCCATCACTTGATCATTTTAAGTTCCCTACAAACTGTAGAACGACTCCAACAAGTGTTTCGATTGTTTGATATTGTTTCATGGCCACAAACGTGTGTTTTAAATGTTGCGGTGTTACTTCTATAGTTCTAGTGATTTCTTGATATTGTTTTACGGTCATGTATACGTGTTTGTTCATGACCGGGATGGCAATAGCAAGTAACTTATACAGGGTCGTCTTGTGAATTTTGGTGGCCCTGTTCCATAACTAAAATGAGGCCCTTTAATCACGAAAATTTTGAGTATATTTAATGATGAACACAAGGTTAATAAGTGATATCTTGCTGAAGGTATTGATATTTTATGGTATTTTGACTAAATTGTCATTCCAATAACAGACTAATATACAATTTGTTTTTTCTTTTTTTTTTTACTATTTTAGATCAAAACATCCAATCTAGGTAATAGTTACTTTGTTAATTTAAATTCAAACGTGAAAGATAATTGTAAAAAAATTGAAATCTCAAGAATCCAATTTAGCAAAGTTGAAGCAAAATCACTCGAAGCAAGTAGAAATAAAATGTTTCTACCGTTTTTGTATTCTATAGATAGCATGCTTTGGTCGTTATTAGTTATGGATACATGATAACTTAGCTACACGTATATCTACTAATAAGATATGGGCCATATATATATATATATATATATATATATATATATATATATATATATATATATATATATATTTTAACCAAGAGGATTATAAATATATGTGGGTCCACGTCTATATAAGTTATTTATTGGGGAGTAGTTAATATTTTCTGCCTTGTGGATATAAATAAGTAAGAGAAAATAAATAGGTGATACTTAAAAAGAAATACTATTAAATTGTCTGTGAACCTACAAAAAACACCCCTTTACTCATAGTCTTTATAGCAGCAAACAATTGATAAAAATGCAATATAAAACTTGGCTTCTACGAGTAATATTTTTATGTATGCATGTAAAGGATGAAGATAAATATTTGTGGCCTAGGCATATTGAGTCCGAGTAGTGGTGGCAAAACGGACGAACCAGGTGTGCTTTGCCACGGCTAAACAAGACGCTAACGCAAGACGGGTTAAACGAACGACGTTATACTTAATCGTTTTAGAAAAGATCCAAAATGACGAAATAAATTCCTTAAACGTAACACCTCATTTATATTTAAAAAAATAAATATAAAACAATTGTAATGTTCTCCGATCGATAGAAAATACGTGCCTGCTTATGTCTATTTAACTTTAAATGGCAATATATGTCCATTTAAAAGTAAAAGTAGAGGTGGCAAACCATGGCGGGCGGGCACGGGCCACGGTCAACGGCACGGGCTAACGGGCTATGGGCCAAAGGTGCACGGCACTGCCAAACGGGCTGTGTTATATGAATGGCTTTTAAAAGACCCAAACGACGAAATAAATTCATCGAACGTAACACCTCATTTATATTAAAAAATAAAATGTAAGTTTTCTTTAAAATAATCTAATGTTCGAAAAAACATGTTCATGTTATATTTATTTAAACTCAAATGGGCAATACATCCCATTTCAAAAAGGAGGACCCAAATGCGCCTAAATCTTTTAAAGTCATTTATTTAAATTTTTGATTTTGACAAATTATCACCTCTAAGAAAAGGTTTGCTAAATGTGCCCACATCTTTTAAAAATTTGCCTAAGTTAGCCCATTTTTTTAAGACAAATTGCCACACCTCTAAGTTCGAGTATGAAAGATTGATTACAAATCTTTAACCAAACAATTTATAAAGTTATGAATGTCATTCCATGAATACAAAACACTTCAACAAAACATCAGTGGTTGTTGTATGTGTCAATATGGTCACTCATCATACAATTCAAACGTGCGTTCACAAACGATAGAAGCTGGCCGTTAACATCAATTCGGCATCACCATTGCAGCTGGATCAAGGATGCAAGTTTCTCCCTTTATCCTATTTTCTTTCAATTGTTTTTTTAAGGTGTGAGAAGTTTAATTCAGTGTTAAAAACTGTTAGCAGTAGCGATGAAGACATAATTGCGAAGTAAAAGTTGTAAAGAAAAAATGAAAGCTAAAATGTCATAGAAAATTGTCTTAGATCAATAATAGCGCATAAATATGTAAATAACTAACCTCTATTTTTGGGTCGAAACTTTAGGCCTAAATGAGTAACAAAACTCTTTTTTGGGTTTGAAGTTATAGGCCCAGTTAGATCACACATACAACTGTACCAAAATAACCAGGGCACACTCAGAGAAGAACCAGCAAACCATTTTCATTTGGCAGAAAAAGAAAAAAAAAACTCCTAATTCAGATGAAACCACATATAATTAAAAGGTTTGTAATTTCCATATAATTATATTCACATTCATTAGTTATTATATCACTACATCAAATTCATATAAATTTGCGAAACATGTTTCAAGAGACAAAATCAAAGTTTGGTAACCTTAAGAAGAGAGCAAAGTTTGCATTAGGTAAATCAAAACCTGGTACTTCTTCGAATAGGGAACAGTCTAAAACTAAAACCCTAGGGTTTAAGGAAAAAAGTCAAACTAGAAAATTTAATGATGATGAGGAACCGTATAAGCCAAGAAATGATAGGAATGATGATACGGGTGGTTATCGGGGTAAAAGATTTGAGGGTGGTGATAGCAGGGGAGGGGGATTCAAGTCCGGTTATAAGGGTCGAAAAGATAGGAATGAAAGTAGCGGTTTTGGAGGAAGTGGTTTTGACGGTAAGAGGAAGAGGGTTTACGGTGGTAAGGATGGTTTTGGGGATAATGACAAGGCTTTTGGAGGAAGTGGTTTTGACCGTAGGAATAGAGTGTTTGATAAAAGGGATTCACGGGATGGAGGTGGTGATAGGAGAAGGAATTTTGAAAATGGGGAGAGAAGAGTGTTTAGTAAAAGGGATTCGGGATGGAGATGGTGGTAGGAGGAATAGTGAAAATGGTGAGAGTAGAATGTTTAATAAAAGGGAACCGAGTGTTGGAGGCGGTGATAGAAGAAGGAATGGTGAAAATGGTGAGAATAGAATGTTTGATAAAAGGGAGTCGCGTTATCGTGGTGGTGATACAAGAAATAGTGAAAATGGTGAGACTAGGATGTTTAGTAAAAGGGAGCCGCGTGATGGAGGGGGTGATAGAAGAAATAGTACTGGCGAGAATAGAGTGTTTAATAAAAGGGAATCACGTGATGGAGGAAGTGATAGAAGATATAATGCTGAAAAAGGTGATAATAGGAATGGATTGTCGAGGAAAAATGGAGAGACGAAATATGAGAATAGCAAACAGTTACAAAGTCCTCCTGCAGAGGATCATGAATTTGACAGGAAGAAACTTAAATTCATGAAGAACTATGAAGTTGCGACAACGTTTGATCGACCAAAGAGGAAGATGCGATTATTCCGGGTAGAATATCCAAATGATCCTGCAAAGAAGCGGTTTGATGATAGCCCACCCACCCCACCCACAGCTGGTTAGTTGACTTCATGGATATATGTGTTTACGCGTTCAGTATTTTGAATATTGCTTTTGATCGTATGCATGTTATGAAGAGTGTGTAGCAGTTCAGTTTTCTCTCTTTTCCCGTCTATAACTCGTATTAGATACTGTCACATCCAGGGGCGGACCTTTTTGAGGGTAGGGGAGGGTCCCGGCCTCCCCAAAATTTACGACACCTAGTGTAAATATTATAGGTTTTAGAGGTAATTTAGTTGAGGTTACAAACAAATCTCCGATTCGGCCTCCCCAAAATAAATTCGGCCCTTCCAAAATAAATGGTCAAGTTCTGCCACTGGTCACATCATAATTATTCTGCATTATGGGTGTCCCTAGATAAATGCTATTTGTACCCAAGATTGAAGATTACCATTAGTACTTAGTAGTTAATACAGCATCATACTATATTGGTTTTGGTTCACGAGTAATTTGGATAATTTACTAATAGTCAAATAGATACCATCCTTAGAAGTCAAACTTCAAATTTGTTTCTGGGCAGATGAAGTTTTTGTTCGGGTCTTTTTTTTAATGTCCCTTTTTGGCATCTGTTTTGAAGATTTAGAGGCAAAAGTTGTTTATATACCGACTATGACTTGTGAGCAACTAAGCTTATTTGAAAATAAGTTCAAAGACTTGGGATAATTAACAAATGCCATTTTCTTGCCTCTTTTATAATGCATGAATTATTAGCTTATAAAAGGTTTTATACATCTATGGTAGCGATGTATGTGGATATGTGTAAATTGTTGAACCACACAAATTTGCTTGTATGACACCTTATTTCCTGCAACTATTATAGCATGTGATTATCTATCTAAGCAACAAATTTATCATAGTACTTAGCAATTAGCATGTCAATACTCACCTATAACTCCAGTAAATTTCGTCTCTTGCATTTTAGCTAATGACACAGAGCAAAAAGAAGATTCAGATAGTGAAGATGCCGAAGAAAATGCTGAGATGTCAAAAAATGCACAATTTAGGGCCATACAGCCAAGTCCATCTATCACGTTGTTTGTGAATGAAAACGTAAGCGGTCTTGGTTATATTTAATTATTTATTATGGTTAGAATATATTATCCACTTACTATGTTATATTAATATCGGATATTTATCATTGCAGTTATTGGGGCGTAGACGTGAACTTGAGTTCAGAAAGGCAGGATACAATATCGAACTTCCTTCCCCTTTAGATAATGTTCCCTTCTCTACAAGCTCGGAAAGAGAGCGAATCGAAGAAGCAGTAAGCTTGCACACGTTCATCTAGTTGCAAAAGCAGAATGTTTTAATAGTTACCAATAGTTTTTCACTTGCACCATGTTGTGTGTACTATCTTTACATATGTGATTTTTTTTTACTTACATATGTTGATGCTCAAATATTTTTTCAGGCTTTTAGAAATAAACTGGAATTCTTTGCTGCTGCAAAAGTTTCTTCATCTTTTCCAGATCCTGATCTTCCAGAAATTGCATTTGCAGGTAAAAGTCATAACTGAATATAGATTACCTATGTCGGGATGTAAGATACATAAAGTCTAATTCAGATATGCCTTGTGTCCTATGAAACTCACCTTAATATACGTTATCTCATGGAAATTGTAACATTTCCATTTTGTAAAGTTTTCTAGTTCAAGTTACTTAGAGAACTTATAGCTTTAATACCAACCAGTTGAGGATGAGAATCTTGGGTTTTTAGTTTTTAATGAATTTTTAAATTTCTACTCTCTCATAAGCTGACTATTGAAAAGTTTTAAATAAGTTTATGTGCAATAAATAGAGAAGTTATTGAAATGGTTATGCAGTAGAGATGCTCTTAGTTTTTAATGACATCACTAGGAAATTGGCTGATACTGGTTTTGGTCTAACATGATTTTCTTTTTTTAGTCACTGCTGAGTTGTACCTTAAAATATTTTCATAAATGGTCAAACCCGTATATTGGTGGTCGAATGTTGCAGTTTTCATACGACTATATGGAACAATGAGTGCACCTTTGTGAGTTGATACTACAAGAGTTATATGCTTACTTGAGTTTGGTGATCTAAACATGGTTCTATCCATAATTGCATATACCTTGACCACATATAAATCATCTCATACTTTTTTGGCATGGATTATACGAAATTAGTGTTAAATTGTTCATCCAGTTTATTGTCTATTTGATACAATATATCTTATGACATTTGGCTTACATTTTGATTTCTTATTAGGTAGGTCAAATGTAGGCAAATCATCGTTGCTAAACTCGCTTACCAGACAATGGGGTGTCGTACGGACATCAGACAAGCCTGGCCTCACTCAGGTCAATTTTTGTGTTCAATTATGTATGCTTGGATGTGTTTTGAAAGTGATTATTTGACATTTGAATAATTAGAATCTAAAATCCAAGATGTCGTACATTGGCCGGTAAAAGACGTCTGTTTGGCTGTGCTTCTACTGTTTAAAGTTGTAATGATAAGATGTTCTGAGTGTTTTGGCAACTTCAGTTAATAAGAACAAATTTGGAAATGACCAAGAAAGAGATTTTCGTTCAATAAATAAGTACATTAATGTGAAAACGAAATTGAAAAATGTATAGAGAAAGGTTAGCAAACGCCTCTCATATTAGGTGAAACGAACGGGTAGCTAGAATTTTATATGCACTCCTATAATTAGGTTTGTTGTTGTGGTATCAACCTGATTTTCTAAAACCAATTAAATGATTAGAATCAAGATCTATTTATCCAAATTGTAAATTCTTTCCAATGTACAATCAGTTACAAAGTTCTAATCCAGACACCTTTGTAGTGACATAAACTGATACTCTTGAAGTCTTCTGCAGACTATTAACTTTTTCAACCTTGGATCGAAGCTTTGCTTAGTTGATCTACCTGGCTATGGTTTTGCTTATGCAAAAGATGAAGTCAAGGAATCATGGGAAGAACTTGTAAGTATTATAATAATCGTGAGGTTTTGGCTGCACTTTTTAATGGATCTATAGTCAAGATGCTTCTAGACATGTGTATATATATTATCTTTGCCATTTCTCTGAAAAGTTTGTTGGCCTATTCACTTATCTCTGCAGGTTAAAGAATATGTATCCACCCGTGAAGGCCTAAAACGCGTGTGCCTTCTAATTGACACAAAGTGGGGTATGAAGGCAAGAGATTATGAACTCGTTGATCTAATGGAAAGGTAAGTGTAATGAGTGTGCACTTGCAATCTAAGATTTGATAGGTTTCAATTACTGTATGTAAGGAGAAATGAAAACGAGACCCATATAATAGAGAAACATCGTATAAGTGAATGGAACATAACTCTTTAGAGTAGTGATTTTTTGTATTACTGCTATATTTTTTAGTAATAAATTTTCAATAGTGTTCCTACCTGTTTTGAATGCCAGATCCAAAACCAAATACCAGATAGTATTGACGAAAACAGATTTAGCATTCCCCATTGACGTGGCAAGGCGTGCAATGCAAATCGAGGAGGTATTATTCATGCCATTTTTTTCTTTCTGTCTTCTAGAGCTGAAAATTGCGACCCATTTGTATGAATGGGACTAATTTGACTTGAGTTGGTCAACCTAAAAGCTCAAGGAGAATGAGTCAGATGTTTTGAAAGTCTTGTGTAGTCTAATTTAATGCATACGACCTAAAAAATTGTTAATATGATTTAAATTGTTATTACAAGTATATTGTTTTTGTTATCATGATAAAAACTCTAATTATTTATAAAATGGAGAAAAGGGCTTGCTGATCGGTCTAACCTGGCTTGTTTTAACCCTACATGGTTGATTATTCGTTTGACCAACCCATCTTGCTATGTTGTCTTCCCTTGACATTGTTGAGCTAATATGTGTATTCATCTGATTGTACAGACCCTTAAAACGAAGAAGTCTGCTGTTCAGCCCTTGGTAAGATTTGTTGATATGTTTAGTCTCGTCATCCCAAAAACGAAAAAAGTCATAATTTTGATGCTAAACCTACTACTTTTTAAAAGCCAGATACAGAAAGAAAACAGTTCTTGTGAGTTTGAAGTTAAAAAGAACGTTATCTGACCCTTAACATGTCAAATATGGAGTTTTGTTTTTGGGACGGAGGTAGCAAAATACAGAATGCATGTTAAGTTCTACTTTGCTTTTGTTGAACTACAGATGATGGTTAGCTCAAAAACCGGAGCTGGGATTAGAAGTTTAAGAACGGTGCTTTCTAATATATCTCGATTCGCAAGATTGTAGCGTAATTTATCACATGCATTTGTATCTTTCTCAGTTTACAGCTACAAATTATCATAAAGAACTCCATATTTCAGAAATTTTGACCTAGTAAGAGCATTAGCAATCTCTATCGTGATGTGCACTCTGACCATATGCGAACCTATGTATTGTTTATATAAACATTTTTACCCCCGATTCCATTCTTTTAGTGATTCATTTGTATAGTATTTGTTTTACCTCGTTACTACCTGGTTATTTTTCTTGCTGTTTCTGGACGAGGGCACATACCCTTTTAGTAGAGTGGTAAATTGGGCGGTTCAGCAGGTTGGTAACAGGTCAAAACATAATGAAAAGCAAATCGACCATGCATTAATAGATGAGTCGAAGCATTGACCACTCTACGTTTTATGTTCTCCACGCACATTCTTCTGTAGATTGAAACCAGAGTGTGACTTTTAAGGTCAAACTTAGCCTTTTAACATAAACATCAAAAGTGTTAGGAATGCAATCAAAATTGTTTAGTTTATAAATTTGTACCAAATGCAAGCAGTGGGGCGAAACTTGTGATAAAAAGCCACATTAATCTTAAATTTGGAATGCTTATGTGTTTGAGCTTAAAAGCGAAAAGCCATTTGCAGGTATTTAGACTCGATGTTATAAGTCATTGGCATCCACTCACAACATCAAACCCCGTGGTAGATCTTCATTACCATTTACACATACCCATTTAGATACACAAATACATAACTGAATTAACTCAATAATTGGCTTAACCACGCGTGAACAACGCTTGTGTAGCAATAACAAAACGTGGTCCTATGTTAGTTCAAACGTCAAACACACCCTTACCACATGTAATCTTAAATTGAGTGCTATGGTCACTAAACTCACCATCTCCACGTCAGCATCACATCATCATTCAACACATTACCAAACCCACCATCAAAAAATAAAATAAAAATACCTCACTTTATAAAAGCACAATGGTGCATCAGTGCACCACCAAACCAATGCAAAAATCTAAAGACCATTGGTAATGTTTATGAAAATTCCTGCGTGAAGATTGAAGGCGGTGATAATCCTTCACCCACCATAATGACTAGTCGGTTAAAGCCTCTAAATTACTACTCCATTGATATTGAAATTAATGGTTGCTTTTAGGTTCCGAGGTCAAATTATTAAAACTTGCATAGGCTCAATGATTTTGGTAATGGAATCATGACATTATTGACATCTTAATGAGGTTGTTATAAGCACTTAAGATTTTTGCTCTATCATGTTAAGTGGATAGGTTCCACTTCCACTCCAATTCATGGACCCCAGTTACGATGTTACAAATTTTGCAAGTCTTTCTAAAAACTCAAAAAAATAAAGGTGGTAATGCTATATATGCCACTTTTTTTAAGTGGCAAGGAAATTGTCATTTTTGTGTTCAAGATGAGGCCGGCTTAAATGCTCTTCGTCAGAAAAGGGATAAATACTTCTTAACCTATTTTAACTTCCTGGTAAAATGAAATGTGTTTTATACGTTTCTAGCTAATATGCAAATTAATAAAGTAGAAAGCTTAAACTATAAGACTATCCTTGTTTGCATGCTAAATTTTAAAAAGGACGAAATAGCTAGTTGTATTTTTCCTTTATGGCTATAAAGTGGAAGTTTGTGGTAAACTTTGGAATAAAAGTATATAAATTTGAGGTATCATGGGTTTGCATAACAAAAAGTTATGGTTAGATAACAAAAGAACTATTGAAACAAAATGAGTGATTATTATATTACTTTGCATTATGTCAATAATTGGCTTTTCTTAATGTGATAATTTTTCTTTATAAAGTATCAAAACTAAATTTAACATACTGAACATTTGAAAATAACAAAGTTTTTGGGTACTCGCGCATTACACCGGAATGATTTTCATTAATGTCAGTATTCGTGCTAGTTTCTCTTCATAAATATAATAATTGTAAATTGAACTAACGATTTTAGATATAATGATGACATCCTCTCAACAATCACATCAAGAATACATAATATAAAATTGAAAATGATAAATATGAAGTAAAATTTTTGATAATTAATATCGCAAAAAACTTTATATTTACACAAGTTCAAATAAAAAATAAAATATTAGAAAAAATTAAAAAGCTAAATTGTAAGTTTCTATCCATTAAGACTAAATCTATACTACTATATAAAACATTTAAGTTGTGGCCCACAAAAAATTAAGATAAGGAAATTAATCATCGGTGACATGCACACTTTCTAACTAAAAATAATGAAAAGGAGGGCTCTAACAAACTAAAATAAGGAGAATTAATCCGAAATGGGACATATATATATTTCTTAACTAATTAATCACATTTATTTTAAATTTAAATATCTTTTATTCGTTTAATTTTTATAATCTAATTTCACCATATTTTTCAAAATTTTGTGTTTTTAATTCAACATCCATTTTGATATATTTTATGAGTTTTAGTTTTACATTTTTAGTAGGTTTATTTTATTTTGATTCAAATTTTTATAACTTAAACCTTTATTTCAATCAATACAAACTTTATTTATCAAAATCATGTACTTTTAAGAAAGTGTTTGTGGTAGAGATTGTGACGGTCTTTTTATATGCGAATAATAATGTCACGGGAAAGATACTTAAAACCCAAACAAACACATACAACTAACACATATACATTTGGAGTGTTGTGACTTGTGAAATGTATTCACTAAGCGGGTAGGAAATTGCGAGGAGAGTTGGGTTAGCAATTCATTACTATATTTATATATAACTATATTTATCGCCGCCGCTGTGCGCGAGTATCCAACTAGTTTTGATAATTGATACATAAGCATAGATATAGATTTGTTGTCATTTCAATTTACAAAATTCTATTATGGAGCATATGTAAGCCCATCTTATTTTGGATAAACAACTTTAATAACAATATACGATTATCTATGCATAAAATTGATGTATAACGGTAAATAATTATACTTGTGAATTTATGATTTTGACGTGACTCGATCGCAACATTTAATGCAAATCATTGTGTGAAAAAAAAAAAAAAATGATAAAATTTGAGGATTAAAAATATTTAAAATTATTAATTTAAATAGTGAATATTGTTATAATTTTAATCTACTATATATTAGTAAATAGACTTTGCTTATTTTATAAGTTTCTAAATTTTAAAAGATAAATTTTCTCTTTATATAGTAAAGATAGAGATAATATTAAATAAATAAATTAGTTATCATATCTTCACACTTAACTTTCATGATGTTTCTGTCTATACCGAGTTAAACATAGCCAAACCATAATAAGAAATTTATAACAAAAAATAAAGACGAATACAATTACACGATTCCACTTTAATACTGTCGGTCACCCCTCACCAACTTTTGACACTTAAGTTACCACAAAAAGTGGAAAACCCACCCCAATAATTAAACTAAAAAGAAAAGGAGGAAACTACTTAATTAAATCACATTAAAATCATCAAAACAAATATATAAAAAACAACGATAATGATGAAAAGCAATGCTTCAATCTCATTCAACCAAATAACAAACACTTTCTCTCTCTAAAACTCAACAACTAATTTCTAGAGAGAGAACAAAAAAAAAATGTGTCCATTACGATTTATTCTCATTTTCTTATCGGCAACACTCGCCGGAATATTCTTTCTCCGTAACATCAATTCACATTCCGATGACGATTCCACGTCATCATCCCCGTCTTCCGAAACTACCGCCGTTAAAAACTCACCTTCTAAGGTCAATTTTATGTAATTTGTGTTATTTTTAGGGTTTTGTGATTATATTATAGGTTTAAGTGATTACTGATTGTGATTAATGTGTAATGATTGCAGATTGTGAATGTGTTTTGGACGTGTGTTGATATGGCGAGTGGGAGGTATTTGTGGAGGAATTTGGTTGCGGTTTCGAAAAAAGCGGAGTGATCAATGTAATGAATGTGAGTGTTTGTTTGTGTTTTGGTTAGTTATGCTAATTAGTTGTGATTATTGTTGAGTTAGGTGGAATGTTTGTTAGACGGTTTTGGGTTTAGTGATTAGTTACCACTAGTTTGTAATTTTTTATGATCAGTTTAACCTAAAAACTTTTGTATTGTTTATTTTAGTTTAGCTGCTTATTTCATATTGTTTATTTGAAATTAAATTAGAATTTGACTTTTACTCATATTTAACCTAAAAACTTTTGTAAGTAGTTGAAATGTTTGTTAGACGGTTGCTTGGTTTAGTGATTAGTTACTAGTTTGTAATTTGTTGAGAATAAGTAGTTGTTACGATTAAGTAGATGACTGCCTATGCGCGTATTGTGTTTTGAAAAAGAAGATAAGAGTGTTTTGACAGCTTTAAAAAACTTGTTATTTAATTATATCAAGGTAAGATAAGTTGTGTTGAATAATGAGGCTAAGAAGGTCTTTGGGATTACTTGCAGAAAATCAGTTTTTCCTTCCAAACGCAAAAAACTTTGTGCTTATCTCCGTAGTTGTAAGCATGCTTAGTTTTGCGCATATAAACAGTTTTTCATTAGCAAGTAAGGGGAGCTGGGTATTTCGTATTGTTTATTTGATATAATATTAGAATTAGTTTTTACTCTCATAGTGAACCTAAAACCATTTCTAAATGAATTTGGTTGAAGATTTCTATCATATTATTACATTTTTTACAAAATAAGCAAAGCAAAACACTATCTCCAAAAGTACTTATATTTAAGAAGAAACAAAAGCAGAAAAAACAATGAATCCCAAACACCCTGTCAGAGCTGGTTAAAACTTAAAACCCTTGGTTTTAACTTTTGAGTGTGTTCATATTTCTTATCTGAATTCTATACTGCTTATCTGATTGATAATATGAGGGTGAAATAGGTTGTTTAGAGGTCTTTTATGAAGCATCCCGCACATCTCCTTTACTCTTTGGAAATCATTTGCCGTCATTAGTTTAGAGGTCTTTATGAAGAATTCGGGCCTATTTTAAGATTATTTCTAAGGAGCTATATGTATTATAATTAGAGTTGAAATGAGAGGTTTTACTCATCCCAGTGTTATTCTTCATTTTAGCTTCAATCGTCTTTGGGTGAAATAAGTTCCTCAACTTATATGGGTAAATTGAGCATCTAATCCTGTAACTTGTGTGTGGTGACTGTGGTATATGAGTATAGGTTGGTCCACTAATTAATGTAGAAATAGTATGAACTTATAATTATTGCACCAGTGTTCAAAGTCAGTTACGGTAGGCCTTTATGTATCGCCATCGAAGTTCTAGATGGCAGCCTTCAATTATTTTGTCAAACGATCTCTATTATTAGTAGTATTGGGTGTGCTCCACATGCAATTATTGAATCATGCAATTAATAGTTACGTCAAACTGATTAGAAAGACGAATATGAGTACAATTAATGTTTAACTGCTTAGCTGCTAATTACGTTTTAATAATGAAGATAAGCAACTTTGAGAGTGTTTAAGATGGCTTATCGTAATTGCTATTCTGTATTATTAAATATAAAATTTCTAACAAACTAAAATAAGGAGCCGATAATAAAATGACATACGCTATTTCTTAACTAATTAATCACATTTATTTTTAAATTTAAATATCTTTTATTCGCTTAATTTTTATAATCTAATTTCACCATATTTTCAAAATTTTGTAGGTTTTAATTCAACATCCATTTTGATATATTTTTATAGCTTTTAGCTTTTACATTTTTAGAGGCTTATTTTATTTTGATTCAAATTTTATAACTTAAACCTTTATTTCAATCAATACAAACTTTATTTATCAAAATCATGTACTTTTAAGAAAGTGTTTGTGGGTAAGAGATTATGAACGCCTTTATACGGAATAATAATGTCATGGAAGAATCTGAAACCCAAACAAACACATACAACTAACACATATACATTCGAATGTTGTGACTTGTGAAATGTATTCACTGTTTGGTGAGGAAATCATGGAGAGAATGGGTAAGAATTCATTACTATATTTATATATAACTATATTTATCATCCATTGTCTTGAAAGATCCAACTAGTTTTGATAATTGATACATAAGCATAGATATAGATTTGTTGTCATTTCAATTTACAAAATTCTATTATGGAGCATATGTAAGCCCATCTTATTTTGGATAAACAACTTTAATAACAATATACGATTATCTATGCATAAAATTGATGTATAACGGTAAATAATTATACTTGTGAATTTATGATTTTGACGTGACCTCTGATGCAACATTTAATGCAAATCATTGTGTGAAAAAAAAAAAAAAAAAAAAATGATAAAAATTTGAGGATTAAAAAATATTTAAAAATTATTAATTTAAATAGTGAATATTGTTATAATTTTTAATCTACTATATATTAGTAAATAGACTTTGCTTATTTTATAAGTTTCTAAATTTTAAAAGATAAATTTTCTTTATATAGTAAAGATAGAGATAATATTAAATAAATAAATTAGTTATCATATCTTCACACTTAACTTTCATGATGTTTCTGTCTATACCGAGTTAAACATAGCCAAACCATAATTAGAAATTTATAACAAAAAATAAAGACGAATACAATTACACGATTCCACTTTAATACTGTCGGTCACCCCTCACCAACTTTTGACACTTGAGTTACCAGAAAAAGTGGAAAACCCACCCCAATAATTAAACTAAAAAGAAAAGGAGGAAACTACTTAATTAAATCACATTAAAATCATCAAAACAAATATATAAAAAACAACGATAATGATGAAAAGCAATGCTTCAATCTCATTCAACCAAATAACAAACACTTTCTCTCTCTAAAACTCAACAACTTATTTCTAGAGAGAGAAAATAATAACAAAAAATGTGTCCATTGCGATTTATCCTCATATTCTTATCGGCAACACTCGCCGGAATATTCTTTCTCCGTAACATCAATTCACATTCCGATGACGATTCCACGTCATCATCCCCGTCTTCCGAAACTACCGCCGTTAAAAACTCACCTTCTAAGGTCAATTTTATGTAATTTGTGTTATTTTTAGGGTTTTGTGATTATATTATAGGTTTAAGTGATTACTGATTGTGATTAATGTGTAATGATTGCAGATTGTGAATGTGTTTTGGACGTGTTGATATGGCGAGTGGGAGGTATTTGTGGAGGAATTTGGTTGCGGTTTCGAAAAAGCGGAGTGATCAATGTAATGAATGTGAGTGTTTGTTTGTGTTTTGTTAGTTATGCTAATTAGTTGTGATTATTGTTGAGTTAGGTGGAATGTTTGTTAGACGGTTTTGGGTTTAGTGATTAGTTACCACTAGTTTGTAATTTTTATGATCAGTTTAACCTAAAACTTTTGTATTGTTTATTTTAGTTTAGCTGCTTATTTCATATTGTTTATTTGAAATTAAATTAGAATTTGACTTTTACTCATATTTAACCTAAAAACTTTTGTAAGTAGTTGAAATGTTTGTTAGACGGTTGCTTGGTTTAGTGATTAGTTACTAGTTTGTAATTTGTTGAGAATAAGTAGTTGTTACGATTAAGTAGATGACTGCCTATGCCCGTATTGTGTTTAGAAAAAGAAGATAAGAGTGTTTTGACAGCTTTAAAAAACTTGTTATTTAATTATATCAAGGTAAGATAAGTTGTGTTGAATAACGAGGCTAAGAAGGTCTTTGGGATTACTTGCAGAAAATCAGTTTTTCCATCCAAACGCAAAAAACTTTGTGCTTATCTCCGTAGTTGTAAGCATGCTTAGTTTTACGCATATAAACACTTTTTCATTAGCAAGTAAGGGGAGCTGGGTATTTCGTATTGTTTATTTGATATAATATTAGAATTAGTTTTTACTCTCATAGTGAACCTAAAACCATTTCTAAATGAATTTGGTTGAAGATTTCTATCATATTATTACATTTTTTACAAAATAAGCAAAGCAAAACACTATCTCCAAAAGTACTTATATTTAAGAAGAAACAAAAGCAGAAAAACAATGAATCCCAAACACCCTGTCAGAGTTGGTTAAAACTTAAAACCCTTGGTTTTAACTTTTGAGTGTGTTCATATTTCTTATCTGAATTCTATACTGCTTATCTGATTGATAATATGAGGGTGAAATAGGTTGTTTAGAGGTCTTTTATGAAGCATCCCGCACATCTCCTTTACTCTTTGGAAATCATTTGCCGTCATTAGTTTAGAGGTCTTTTATGAAGAATTCGGGCCTATTTTAAGATTATTTCTAAGGAGCTTACATATGTATTATAATTAGAGTTGAAATGAGAGGTTTTACTCATCCCAGTGTTATTCTTCATTTTAGCTTCAATCGTCTTTGGGTGAAATAAGTTCCTCAACTTATATGGGTAAATTGAGCATCTAATCCTGTAACTTGTGTGTGGTGACTGTGGTATATGAGTATAGGTTGGTCCACTAATTAATGTAGAAATAGTATGAACTTATAATTATTGCACCAGTGTTCAAAGTCAGTTACGGTAGGCCTTTATGTATCGCCATCGAAGTTCTAGATGGCAGCCTTCAATTATTTTGTCAAACGATCTCTATTATTAGTAGTATTGGGTGTGCTCCACATGCAATTATTGAATCATGCAATTAATAGTTACGTCAAACTGATTAGAAAGACGAATATGAGTACAATTAATGTTTAACTGCTTAGCTGCTAATTACGTTTTAATAATGAAGATAAGCAACTTTGAGAGTGTTTAAGATGGCTTATCGTAATTGCTATTCTGTATTATTAAATATTAAGCATTCTCGAAAAACTGCCTCACTACTTCAAAATCTCTTGCCACCATTAGGATAGAGATCCTTGATTGAGAACCTAGGCCTAATCAAAGTGTAGTTGTAATGTGCTTACATATCTAATATAACTAGAATGGATATGCCAGAGGGCTTTTTGTATCCATGATTATGAAGTTTCCATGAACACGTTTACATGCTGATGTAGAACAACTCGTAGCAGTGACATTGTGCAAAATCAGTTGTAGTACACCTTTATGTAGTGCTACACTGCTACTGAAGTTCTAGATGGCAGCCTGCATTTATTTTGTCAATGTAGTTTCATTTTTTCAATAAAATTGGTGCGTGCCACATGCAATTATTGTATCATGTACCTGTTTCTTATTGTTGGAATTAGTTTAGGTAATATTTGACTTGAATAGCTCCAAGACCTCCTAGTTTGAATTTAAAGTTACTTTCTAAAGTAGTACTGCTAATTGGAATTCGTTTCTTATGGATATGTAGTTTGGTTGGAGAAGTTGTAATATGATACTAGTAACTTACTGATTGTGCAAGGTGTATGTTTTACATGCAGTATATTTTGAGTTTAACAAGCTAAGAATATTATTCCACTTGAGGATTTTATCTTTGAAGAATATGCAACATCTTAAACTAAGCATTGAATTCTAGATTTAGGCGGAGTTTCTAAAATTTAAGAAACTTGTGTATCAGTTGCCCTTTCTGTCAGAAGTGTCAATTAAATCATTTAAATATTTTGAATTTGCAGGTTGAAACTTGGTGTTGGTGTGGCCTTCCTTTACTATGTACAGGTTAGAACTGGAGTGGATATGAATTTGCATTTTGGTAATCCTTTGTTGTATTTCCGAAGGAGCGTATAATAGTGATATGTAGGCTATCATAGCAAAGTCTTGCTTTCTTTCTGTACGTCAAGTTAAAAGCTTCTTTACAATCATAGTTTTGAAGCTGCAGAATGTATAATGCTGCTGTTTGTATGCTTGGATTTACACACTGTCTTTTTATAAATTCTAGCGTGTCACATGTCTAGCTCTGATATTCTGTCAAATATACGAATACTTAGAACTATCAGGTATGCGTGATAATTCCTTGCTTTTGAGTTTAGATCAATGCTCTCTATATATTTTGCAATTTATGAGTTCAGAAGTAGTTTGTAAGTTGCAGCTAATGTTCTTTATATTGAAAAATTACAAAGAAAAAATTTATGGTTGATAAGATTGTGGGAAATAATTGACATACTCAGATATGAATATGTGAAACAACCACAATAACATCACTTCTATCCTTTTTTTACAAACTTGCCAATTACAATTCTTTTTAGTGTTGCACTTACTCATATGGTAGTAACAGTTGTTTGTCATGAAAAAGTTTGTAACTTTCTTTGAAGATTTAGGCCATGCACAGTCGTGACCCCGGCCATCTTTTGTCAATCGATTTTTCTCTCCGATCACCGTATACTAATCGTTATATCATATCATAATGAGGTTTTTTTTTTTTTTTTTTTTTTTTTTTTTTCAACATTTTAAACAACAAATTTAAAATTTATTGAAAATAAAAACATTACAATACTAAATTCAAATAAACATTAAAAATATTACGTAAATTATTAAAATAACATTAAAACTTAAACTAATAATCTAAGTCAGTAGTGCTTGATTGTTGCTTTAACATCCATCGCTTCTTGTAGTTTCGTGAGGCAAACTGGGTCGATCGGTGTATTGTAGAAATTAAGTCTTGTTCTTGGGTTTGTGTAACACCCCAAAAATGGTTTGCAATGGAAGAAAAGGTTTTGGGACGCTACTCAATTGGATCATAAACAAAGCGAAAAATAAAGATTTTTCTTAAAAGATTTCATTTATTGAAGTAAAATAGAGTTTATAAAGGTTGATTCGTCATGAAAAATGGCCCATTATTAAAATGTAGTCCCATACGTAAATCAGAAATATCTACGACCACGCCACGCCAACGACAAGTACCCGGAGTTAGCTATCGCCTTTCTAATACCCGAGATAAACACGCTTAAAAGATCAACACAGTTGAGTGATATTCATAGGTTTAGTAAATAGTTGAACAGTAAGAGATGATAATTGCTTTGAAGACAATTACCATAGAAAGCAGAGATTATTATTATTCACCAAGCTCACGAAACCAATACTAACGCATGACACCTAATTACTTGGTGTAAGTAAATAAAATTGCCCCTAAGATGTAATAGCCAATTACATAGAGATACCAAATATAGTGCCTTGGTTATTTCCGATAACCGAGTCGGGTCGTCAATTCACAAGATTATCCACGATATTTGCGCTCACCGTAAGTGATTAATGGTTCATGATGAAGGGACTTTTTACAGCAACTTAGGCTATAATAATAATAAGCATGCAAGCATACATTTTAAGAAAAGACTTGTGTTCTAGTTTATAGCATGTATCTCCCCCAAAGAGTTTATAAAACAGTTAAAAGAGTAAAAGTGGGGCTATGAACTCACCCCAGTTGAAGAAATCCGAAATAGCGTAAATTCAAATAGTATGAGTGCGCAGTACTGACATGCGACCTAGATTAGTATAGCAAGTCTTAGATAATATATTCCGTTTACGACCCTAAATGGCAATGTTTGAAAAAATGGTTTAATTGTGAGACACTCGTATCGTTATAACTTGTGCGGTAATACTTAAAGTTTAAACACAAAATATTTTCATATGTTTCGGTTTCTGAAATGCTTATAGTTCAAAAATGAATGTTTTCAAATACTTCCTCATGTGTTTATGTCACATAGCTTAAATGGACGTTATCGACGTACATAAAGTGTAGTTGTGAAAATATTTCATAAGTATTGGCTCTTGGAATAAATGGAGGAATGATGTATACGAAACTTTCGTATAAAAGTTGGCTCGATTATTGGTTCAATTATTATCGATGAGTGTATAAATATAAGTCGGATTGCATTTATTTGATTTGCTAGGTTTCGAGGGGTGAAAATATATATACGCAACATATATTTATCGATGTCGTGGGTAAAGAATATATATTTGGGAGAAATATAATATTTATAGATTTCGCGGATATGGTCGTCGAATAAAACATATTTACCGAACGAAAGAGTGAGAAAAATGTATATGTTTATAAACTTATAAAAGTTTTTGTATAAAAATTGTCAAGTGTTAAATTCGAGGGCTTAAGTGTAAAACATTATATAAATTTTTAAAGCTTACAAAAGTCTTTATTAGAGGTGCAAAGTGGTTTGAGTTTGAAGGGCTAAAACTGTCACAAGTTGAAAGTTAAAAATAAGAAAAAAAAAGTGATATCTGCCATCCACCAGGTTCGAACCTGGGTCAGTTGGATGGAAAGGGAACGACACACCCAGTGAGCAAAACACTCTCATGTGTTATATATTGAAACCTCACGCCACATAATGGAGTTCCTACTACATTAAAATTGTACATAACCTCACAGTTTCATGCATGCGTATGAAGTATATATATGAGTTGATTCATAACTGATTTTTACAGCCTATTGACATAGTAAAAAGCCAAGTCTTTGTTCAAATAAGCACTCATGCTTTGCTTATAAATAAGCTACGGGTTATGGGTTGGGTTGAATGCCCCTTTATGGGTCCATTTAGGTTGTGTTTTCGACTTGATAAGTTGTAGTTTATAACCAAAAATCAGTAGATAGTTAAAATAAGTTTGTAAGCACTTGTCCAAACGAGCCAAGGCATAGATTTAAAGTTTCTGCGTGATGTTTTAAGTTTTCAAAGGACCTTATATGGGTTCTAACGTGCGCGAGTATAACGAAGATTTTGGTGAGCTTGTAACTTGCTTAGTATGTCGTTAAGTGTTTGTCGTGACTAGTTTTTACCACACAAGCAAACGAAAAACGCAAGTGTATACACTTGAGTGTGTACACAAAGTGACAAGTTGGTATGTATATCAAAGAGGCTAAGTAGCATGAGTTTGAAAGTTAATGAGCTTACAGTGGGTACTAGAGATGTGTGTCAGTGTCGAACAAAGTGAAACAAAACAGGAACCCAATCGTTAGACTCTTTATGTCTTCGAGTTAAACCCGTAATCTAAGCTAATATTCCCACACGTTCCTTACTCGTATCAAGCCTAACCAAAGACTCTCAACCCGAAATAAACTTCCAAGCTTATAAAGTAACCCGAATGTCCTTGATACCCTTTCTCCCTTCTTGTGACTTGTTAGTGAGAGTATATGTGATTTAGAGTAAGTTGTGGTGGTGATGGAGGATGACTTTATATAGAGCAAGTATCCTAGTCTAGGTGTATGTTTTTATATCTTGTGTTCATGCATAGAAGACCAAAATATAGTTTGGGTGTTAAGTGAATATGTGTGTCGAGCATGCTTAGATTTTTGGCAGACGCATGCTTCAAAGAATAAGGGCTATGTTGCATGCATGATAGACATAGAAACTAAGGAATAATATGTGGTTCTTCTCATGTATAACTCGTTTAGAGACAAGCGAGATAGTGTGTAGGTCTTGCGTATGGTAGTAGCAAAAGGGAAAAGGGAGATAGAGACATGTCCTTGGTACTAGTTTATATATAAACTAGGTAATCTTTCAAGGGCTAAGCACAACCCAATTAAGTCTATGTTGGACTTTTTTACACTGTAAACTACAAGTCATTTTCTTGAAATATCCTTGGGGCGTTTGGTTGGGGTAATTTGAAATTCTAATTTAAAATTTGAAATTTAAATTCTTGAGAATTTAAAATTAGAATTTAAAATACCTTCCGTGTTTGGTTGACAGAATTTATAAATATTTTTATTTTTTCAATATAAATTTCATAAATATTCTACTTAAAAGTTTATAAAAAAATTATAAAAAAGTTTATAAAATTTTTATAAAAATTTATAAAAAAAGTTTATAAATAATTTATGAAAAAGTTTATAAAAATTTATAAAAAAGTTTATAAAAATTTTATAAGAAATTTATAAAAAAATTATAAAAAAAAAGTTTATAAAATTTATAAAAAATTATAAGAAATTTATAAAAATTATAAAAAGAAGTTTATAAAAATTTATAAAAAAGTTTATAAAAATTTATTAAAAAGTTTATAAAAAATTTATAAAAAAGTTTATAAAAATTTATAAAAATGTTTATAAAAAAATTCATAAATATTTTATTTAAAAGTTTATAAAAAGAATAAGAAAAAAGTTTATAAATTTTTTTTTCAAGTAAATTAAAATTTCTCACTTTTTGGGCGTTTGATTCTCCATTTTTGGCGATTTAATTGTAAATTACTCAAACGCCTACATTTAAGTTATAAACGGGACGTTTGAAGAAAATTAAAACGAAACGCCACAATATTCTTCAAATCACCCAACCAAACGCCCCTTATGCTAATCATTACAAACGAGTAGATATCTCACCGCACGTTGCATCAGAATCTTATCTAAAACAATGTTACTTTAAAAATGCAATATACATTCTAAATAAATATATTAATTCGCTAAATTTCATACTATATAAAAAAAAAAATAGTGCGCAAATATTCATAGTTACGCACATAATAAATATAAGAGTTTAGTGTTAATAATGCTTTTATATAATATAAAGGGTTAAAAGTAATAATAAACACAATATGAAAAGAGTTAAAATATAAATTTTAATAATTGTTTTGCTAAATTTTAATTGTTGTAAAAGATAAAGTTTAATCATTTTTAGAAAGAGATCGGACCAGAAGAAAGATTAAAATAAAAACAATGAAAATGATTTCTAGTAACATATTTTAAATAAAAAAGAGAATTTTAAGAAAAAATGCATCTACTTTTGTAGTAGTATCTAAAATGTGTATTTTTGTTTTATTCTAACTTTTCTCATTTTAATTTTTCTTCTTATTTAATCATAACTCATTATTTTGGTGCCATTTCATCAAAGTTAAGGAGTATTAAATTCTACTTTAAATGAGCATTAGAATCCTAGTTTATAAATGTTATTATTAGAAATTGAGAATTACTCAATAATCTCTATTTGTCAATCATGTAACAAAAAAAAGAGAATAAAACAAATTATCAAAGTGAAAAAATTTGTTTCTTGACTTCAAATGACCAGCCACAAACATGTAATGCCAACTCTAATTCTTGATCGAAGAGACTTGATACTTGTTTATAACAATTTAAAACCCTTTAGGATTGATGCAAATTGAATCCAAACATATTATGATTGATAAATAATAAACATGTTCACTACAATTGACAACAAGATAATACGTAAATTACATTACCAACAACTAACATAATTGATAGACATATTATATACATATATTAATTTTATGTTAACTCCAAATTTTATTTTACATTACACATACATTGTGCAACCTTCGGTATTTATTTTAATTATAGTTAAAAAGTAAGAAACCGCCACCCCCACCCCACCCCGTGAGTCTTGGTACAAAATGATCTCCCATACATGAACCCATAGTCCCATACTGACATCAAATATCTTTGACTATATCTTTGTTGAGGTCAAAAGTACACAAACTGTTTACATGATATAATGATAAGTTTTTTTTATTACGTCTTTAAGTCACATGATAAAGTGAAAAAGATATAAAAATACACGAAGATCCACGTAAAGGACACAAGACATATAAAAATGTATTTTTGTAAATCCCATGTACCTTTACGTCTTTTTTACTTATCATGCCTTGGCAAGACATAATAAAAAACCCTAATGATAATATAAAGGGTTAATAACCTTTAAAGACTATATTTGTCGAGAATAGCAGTCTGCGTGTAACTAAAAATAACTCTTTTATTAAAGTTGACGTTTTATCTTTCTTTAAGTATTTTGACCGCACCATTTTACTCTTTCTAAATTTTTTGAAATACTTTTTTTCAAAATATTATTTTTTATTTTTTTTCAAAATACTTTTTTTTTAAATTTGAAAAAAATTTCGATTTTTTTTTTTTTTTTTTTTTTGAAATATTTTCGAAGGGTAAAATAGTGTAATATGGTTATAATCTTAAAGAAAGACAAAATGTCAACTTTAATGTCTAAAAGAGTTATTTTTTTAGTTCGCTACGCAGAACTGACATTCTTGACAAATATAGTGCTTTAAAAGGTTATTAGCCCTAATATAAACGTACACGGAATGCGAACCTTTTTCTGATAATATTTACCATCGAATTCATGTCTTTTTAGGATCTGTCTACATTTTTACCTTCCCCATACCCCACCCCGGCGGGATTGAGTATGTTGTTGTTGTTGAATTCATGTCTTTTTAAAACTACTATCAGTCATTGAATCTATGAGGACTAACTAAAAGTGAGTCATATATTTCAAAAAACAAAAATTATAAGTGAGTCATCGAGTCAATGAGGACTAATTAGAAGTATGTAGTTCTTATTTTTCGATCATATATTTGGTAATATATACAAGGCTCGATTGATCAGTACACAAATTCTAGAAATAAAATTATAGCAAGTAAAAAATAATAACTCGGAGGTTTAGTTATTTTTTTTGCGAAACATCATTTTGCTACCCTCCACGGAAATTTATACAAAAAGAAACATAAAAAAGAGAGAAAATAAAACAAGCACCATAATTGATGAACTAACGACTATCTAAAATATAATATTACATATTAAAGAAACATAAGACATATTTGTTCATAAACAGGCAGCCCGTTCATTAGAAAAACAAATGATTACATTGATGAGAAACAAAGATCCATTAAAAAAAAAAAAAAAAAAACATCTGACAAAAGCCTAACACTACACTTCCAACCAAAACAAAAGCCAATCTAAAGATGAAGCAACCACGAGCCAAGAGAACTCGCTACCACAAGATAGGCGGTTAAGGAGAGACGGAAGTCAAGAAAGTTAGAGCGACCGAGAATATACAATAACATTTAGGCATGCTACCTTATAATTAATACCGACGCAAATTTGAAATAGTTAAATGTTAAACAAAAACTACAATGATATATAGAGAACGAGATCAGTCATCTATTACCAGTAAGTCAACGGACATCATTACATTCTTCAACAACCTGCATTTTTTCACATAGTTACTGTGGACGTATGGTCCGGATCAGCCAGAATGGGTCAGCCGTGCAGACGCTGGCCACTCTACGCCTAAACCCTAATCCATCCCCTATAAATACATGTGAGGTTATCTCTAACCTAATTTTGATAGATCTTCATCATCTTAAGCTTGTCTGGTCGGAGGAGACGACGGCCACGGGCCGGTCCACTCCTAACAGGATTCTGTTTGTTGACGGTCTACTTAGTGCTCGAGAAGACGACGAGCAGCCAGAGAGAGTCGTCGAATCCAAATTGCCAGATATCGTCAACAAGTTGGCGTTATCCGCGGACCACGAAAAAATTATGTTTCGTGTTCTCATATTAAAAGCATTACGTCACTTGCTGATTCAAGGTTGCTGGGACCACGAATCAATTTCTAAAAGTCGGTATGTGAATTTAACATTACTTTAAAAGCCTTGCACATGGGATGAAGTTATGAATGAACCACTGCACATGGACACGAACCATTGTTTGGTTTACGCAATAAAATAACTTCAATAAAGTTCCTTTCTTATTGGCTTACTTTAAATTAAATACGTTTTGTTTATGAACCATCATACAAATAACAGTATACGAATTACAATATTTCTTTACATAAGTTACAAGAAAAGAAAAGTCCGCACGATCGGACCTATTTATATTTTAGTCCCGACGATCGGACCTAAGAAAATATCCCACGATCGGAGCTATTTTATTTTTTAGCGCGAATTAATTCGCGCAGACATCTTGTTTTACGGTTGAGTACGCATGTTCGTGCTTCGAACAACGCGATCGCGATAAATCTACCCGCGTTAGCCGTGCGTTCGACATCTTCGCAGAGAACGCGACGCACAAACACCACGATGCTAGTCAATCGCCATGATGCGACGGACCAAAGGCCGTGGTATAAACATCTGCGATCATCCACAAACGTTCGAGTCTACGCGGTTACGATAAATCTATCTCGTCTATTGGTCGCGGCCATCGCGGTACATCTATCAGAGTTTTTATAAAACAAAACAAAAAACTATTAATTATTTCGCTTGTACGCATCCCACGACGCAAGGCGCACCGCCAATTTTCTTATATGTTATGTGCTATATATTGCTTAACTTTATTAGGTTTTATATCTTTGCGATTCGCGGCATATACTTTTAATATTCGCATTAAGTGTTTTACGAGGCATACATAAGTTTAATGCCCTACACGAGTGGCACCATTAAACTTGGGGCTACTAGGGTATATACTACCACTGCTTTCGTGACGCCACGCAGAATATTTAAGCGAGATCGTATGTAAGAGGTATTGCAAGCCGGATACAAAGATGGATTTAAATATTCGCACCATCTTGCCGCATGGGAGACGTCCTTTGTCGGTTGTAAAGACGGATGTAATGCGCGCGAAGCAAGTCTTCTGTCGCCTCTTTGTCGCAAGACAATACAAGACCTACATGTATGCACGCCTTCGTCGCACCTTTGTCGCCAAGACACAAGACTTCTCGCCATGTACACATCTTCCGTCGACTTCTTTGTCGCACACACACAGACTGCTTTCTGTAGCACATCTTCCGTCGCACTTTGTCGCGCAAGACTTATGCTGTACAAGCCGTCTTCGTCGCACCATGCCGCGTCGCATCTTGGTACAAAATGTTCGCCTACCTAGGATGCAAGATACGGGATCCACTTTCACCCACGCTGCCATGGACAGAACTTAAGTCTAGTATAACATAGCCATGCGCTATCTCATACTAAACTTGGGGGCTTGTGGACGTATGGTCCGGACCGGCCGAGAATGGGTCAGCCCTGGCGGATCTGCCCACTCTACGCCTAAACCCTAATCCATCCCCTATAAATACATGACAGGTTATCTCTAACCTAATTTTGATAGATGCTACATTCATACTAACTTGACCGTCGGAGGTGGACCTCGGGCCACGGCCTCGGGTCCACTCTAATGAGTTCTCTTTGTTGACAGGTCTACTTGGGGCTCGAGAAGGCGACGAACCGCCAGAGAGAGAGTCGTCGAATCCAAACGTGCCAGACATCATCAATGTTACATTTCCATTTCTTATAGCTAAAATCTTCAAAGTTTATCACAATAGTTGTTAAAAAATCACATGCATGAAAGTAGAAAGAAAAGAAAAACTAAAAGAAACTACCTGAGAGTATCTTTGCACGCCATATAAGCCGTAACTTATGTCGAAATATCAAACAAATGAGAACAAAATTGTTAAGAAAATCACATGCATGATAATATAAAGAAGAGAAGAACTAAAAACAAAAACTACCTTAGAGTATCTTTGCACGCCGTATAAGCCGTACTTTTGTCGAAATATCAAACGAAAGAGAAGAAAACTGGATATTAAAGCTTAGGAAATGAGAGAAATAGTTATCTTTAGATGTAGAAATGATCTAGCTTGAGAGAAAAATGAGTGTAAGAAATAAAATGGTTGGAGAGAAAATGGAACGGGTAGAGTATGTAAGATTCTAAGGTATGGGAGGATGAATGATGCCAAAAAGAAATGTCAAATTATTCAAGAGTTCGTAACTATCTACTGCTTACGTGTCACTTTTTTGAGTGCTTATGTGTTATTTTTTTAAGGCTATACAGTAAAAACAAGCTTTCTATTTATATTATAGGTAGATATGGTTGTGTGATGTCCTAGTCAAGTAAAAGAAATGGTAAAGGTTGGAGCATGCTTGTATACTTGGCAAGAAACAAGGGAAAGCATGAATGGTCATTCAAAAATGGTTGCAGAGGAAACACAATATCTCCTAGTTAAAAGAGTCAAGGAGGGTCAAAGTAGTGTTTAGGTTATTTTAAAATTGTATTAGGGTGGCCTAGGGACACGCATGATTCTATTTTCCCAAAGACTTGATTTGTTTTGGTCTTGTGTTGTCACCTTGGTGTGCAAAGAAAAGAAAAGGAAAACCTCCCACTAGCTAACTTCACATAAAGTCACAAGAGTTAGGTAACTTGGGGAAAACTAACAAATTATGGCAGGCATTTGGGGCGTGGGCTGGAAAAAGAGAAAGAGTTGGGAAATTGACTTTCAAAGATACAACTATCAAGACTTGTAGAATTTTAGGTCTTATGTGTGTAAAGTGTGGGTTGGAATACCCCTTTTTGGTCTAGCGGCATTCCATCACGTGGGGTGGGCTTGATAATGATAAAATTTTATTATTATTATTGATACTGTATAAAATGCACTTCGGTTTTCGTCGAATCTTCGCGTATACGTACCTTTCTAATATACGTAAAATATAAAAAAAAATTACATTTTTAGGAACGTTTTCGAAAGCGTAACAATACGGTATTTTTATTACGTAGGGATTAAATTATAATTGTTTTGTCATTAGTCCATAGATGTCGGTATGTGATGACTGTCGGTTTTTATGTTTTACGGGAAAAGCTATCGTTTTCGATTCAAATAAACTCGGAAAAATCCAGGAATGAAACTTAGGAATATAATTACTATAGTTTATTATTAAAATTTGTTTGAAATTTTACGGGTTGTTATAGTTTGATTGGGTTATTAATGCCATTTGCTGTTATTGGAGCTCAATTTTCTCTCTTTTCATCGCTAGCTTTTTTTCCCTCAACTTTATGTATGCATCTTCTATACTCTTATTTTTTCCTGGTTTTGACGGCTTAAACTTGAAAAAGGTTTTGGCTAACGAACTAACAAATGATTCTGGTGGATCACGAGAGGAGGAGGATGATTTCTTCATGGTTGCGTTACGACCTTCTGGTCGTGATTCTCTAGTCTGTTCCTCATCATCAGAATCATGCACGTCTTGGAAATTCAAAGGACCTTGTGTTGACCCTGAGGTAGTTGTAGAACCCTTTGATTTCTTCCGACTATTCGTTCTGAAAGCAGGCATCTCACAATTCTTCCAAGCATCATGAGTCCTCAAAATTTTTCAACAATCCTCCAATGTAAAATCATGACCGTAAATCATACGGTATTCTCTAAGAGCTTTTTCCTTATCGTCTACATCATTCTCACCACTTCCAATGATTTTCCTTGATATTATCCATAATAGCACAAAAATTCCCTACCCTATTACGAATCCTATTCTTCCATTTGGTCGTGATCGAGTCGTACGTTCTTTCTGAACCAGATTCCTTTTCAAAGTATTGTATCACCTCCTTCCAAAAGCGGTGCTTATTGATAGTGTTTCCTCTCTCGAAATTTTCTGACACAAAAACCCAAGCTCTACAAAGCGCGATCTCTTCCGCCTTTGTCCATGGTTCGTTCTTTTTGGCTTGTTCGGTCTTTTTGCCTTTGTCCTTCACCTTTGTAGCACGTCTCGAAGGATTATTCGGTTTGATGGGTGACGTCTCTTCGACATCGTCATCGTCTCTAACAGCATGAAACCGTGGTAAGACCCGTAACCCGAACCTTGCCCCATTGAAGCATCTTGAATCGGATTTGTTGGGTCGAGTATTGTTGAGTCGGATAGTCTGCCATAAAATCCTCTAAATCCATATCAAGATTAACACTAAGAATCAAAGAATACGTTTGATACGGTTGGGAAGACTGCGAGAAATCCATGTTAGGATAATACGACGACCTGCTTGGTTCTTGGTGAAAATCTGTATTAGAATGATACGGTAGAATAAATGGACGATTAACGCTAAATGGGTTTTGATTTTGATTCGGTTGTGGTAGTCGTGTTGGATATTCAAAAGTGGGTGTACGAAATCGAATACGTTGATTTTGTGGTGGTGTTATGCCGGTTAATTCGAAGTTGTTTTACGGCGAAAGATTCAAATTCGGGGCATTTTGGGGTAGTCGGGATCGTCGGTTTTTTTGATGTGGGGGTATTTTTTTTTGACATGATAAATATGGATGAGAAGTTGTTTGAATTATGTTTGAACTTGTGTTTTGGAAGTGTGTTTGAGGTCAGAATTTATAAGGTTGTAAAGTGGTAAAGGTTTTTTTTTTTTTTTTTTTTTTTTTTTTTTATGCAGCGGTAGGATTGTTGAGTTTTGTGTTATATACAATCGGTCATAATTTAGACCGATACATGCAAATCCAACACCACCGATGTTTTTTTTCCCTACACTCGACACGACCGATTTGAATACCTGTCGATCTTGGGTTGTGACCGATCATTTCCGTCCCACGTGTAGCCTTATACTTGAGCTATTCTGCAAAATTAAGAGCATAGTTGTCAGAATCCCGATCCTGATCTTAGGATCTTACGATTTTACGATACTGCAAAGCAAAAACGAACCGGATCCTACATAGGATCTTTGCAAGCTTAAAATCTTATAGGATCCCGATCTTGACCATACGATCTTAAGATCTAATACGATCCGATCTTACTTTTCTCGGATTACAAACTAAAAAACTACAAATTTATGGGTTGTTTTATTGTAGAATTCAAAAAACAAAATGTTAATGTTTTTAAACATTTTATAATAATAAGTTAGGACAACATTTATATGAAACATTCATAGTATTTTGTGGTTATAATGTATTAGAATTTGTAGATTTGTATAAAATTACATAAACTATTAAAAAATAACATTAGAGTAGGATCTTAAGATCCCGATCCGATCTTACGATCACGATCTTGCAAAGAGGAAAACGATCCTAGATAGGATCCCGATCTTGACAACCTTGATTAATAGCATAAAAGTCAAAAGACCGGAAGATATTGTAACCAATTTATCTGATTTGGATGTACCAACCAACTCTAATAATTTTAGATAAACAAAAAAGAAAAAAGATTGCGTTGGTTGAAAAATACAGAAAACTTAAACAAAACAACGATGATTGTTAGTATATTTTTTAAACATTTTATTAAAAGACGCAGAAAGAAATTACAAAATAGTTAAGTAAAGGGTTTTTGATCCAATTGGAACGAGAAACCTTACGATTTCTATTTCTAAACGAATACCACAAAAACGAAACATCACCAATTTGATCTAATAAATCTTTTTGAAGCATCTTTTTGTCGCCGAAAATTTTGTCAGTTACACATCCCTTTTACTTCCATTCTATAATGTCTAACCTTTTGCTCATTCCTAATCAACTATTGTGTCGAATCCTGGTTAATGCTCCTAGGGTGTTAGTCGAGTCGGGTTCGGGTCAATTCGGGTGGATGCTAAAAACACATACCTGAACCCTGCCTTATTTATAACTCGTTAGTCGGGTTCGAGTGTATTCGGGTCGGGGTCTAATCGGGTCAGATTTATTTGAGTTCAGGTCAACTCGCATATGAGTAAAAATGATTAAAAAAATGTCTAGTTTGTTAATACAAATAAGCCGTAAAAACGTTTATTTATATTTTACGATCTTCTAATGTTTTGTCGATAACAAACGTAAAATCATTTTAACGAAACAAATAGAGTACGTAAAAATTATGAGTTAATAGTTTCCTAACACATTTACGTTTTCACATAAAACACTAAAACAAGCTTAAGTGATTTTATGATTTAGATATATATATATGTACAACAACTAATGTTTACATATTGGGTTAGCACATACTTAAACTAAGTATACTAAAATGGGTAAAAATATGTATATACTAAAATGGGTAAAAACATGTAAATACTAAAATGGGTAAAAACTAGCAAATGGTATTAACCCATAACCCATGGTTTTATATATACTGTTAATACAAATAAACCGTAAAACCGTTTATTAATATTTTGCGATCTCTTTGTGTTTTGTTGATAACAAATATAATGTTATCTTAAGTACAATTATAAATGATACATGTTAGTTTTGTAAAGCATTTACATATAACCATTTAAATACAAAATGTAGTAATTAAGCATTTGTTGTAATAGTTTATTAGGATGGGTAAATATCATAACCCATGGATCTTAACCCATACCAAAGAGACTTGATACATCTGTATACTTAGATACATTGAATCTAGATATAACCCATGGACCAACCCATGACCCATAACCAAAAACCCATGGGCAAAGAGGAGCGTTCCACGGATCCCTAGGATTACACTAGACGGATCCTTGTGGAAGGATCCGTGGGAACGATGAAGAAACTTGCCTATAAATAGAGTCATTTCTTCATTCTAACTCACCCTTCTTCTTAATAAATCTCATACACTCTCATTCTCTTCTAACATATAGATCACTTGATCTAGAGAGTTGTTCTTCTTTCTTTCTATTTGTGATCCTCATATAGGTCCTTCTCTAAGGCGAGATCACGAGCATTCTACAAGTCATCCAAGCAAGGGTCCTTGATTGATTTGTCCTCCAAGATTTCATGGCGAAGATCTTGTATTTGATATTTCACATATTTGTTGTGTAATAGTTGTGTTGGTTTGGTCCACCGTACTACTGGACTCGGTATCTAGCTTTGTACCGGAAAAGTGTAAGCAACGTTGTGAAGGCTTCTCCGCCAAGTGAAGGAGTTTGTTGACATAGTGCTTGAACTCTCGAGTAGGTGACTCGGGGAGTGGAGTAGGTCAAGGAAGGTGTCCTTGTGGCGAACCACTATAAATCGGTTGTGTCATTTCTATCCCTTATCTTTATTTATTTGCTTGCATTATCATTAGATCTATCGTTCTCAACGTCCATACGATTTCACATAATATCGAATCTAAAGTTTTGAAATCAACTTAAAATCGGCAAAACTATTCAACCCCCTTCTAGTTTTCCACAATTGGCATCAAGAGCTAAGTTTATAAAAGTTTTAAAATAAAATTGTATTTTAAAAACTTTTCGATCACTATGGGTTCAAAATTATAAGGAAGGGCAATCTATGCAACGACCACCACTACTTGAAACTAATGGTTTTATATATTGGAAAATATATTCGAAACATATGAAGTCTAAAGATATTGATCTTTGGTACATTATTGTTGAAGGTGATTTTGAGGCTACCTCAAATGATGATAAAGGAAATTTAGTTCACATACCTCATGATAAACTAAATGATGAAATGAAGAAAAGCTTTCTAAAAATAGTGAAGCAAAATGGTTTTATATAATGCTTTACGAAAAGGAATTCGAAAGAATTTCTATGCTTAAAACCTCTAAAGAAATTTGGAATTCTTTAGTTGTAACTCATCAAGGCAACCAACAAGTTAAAAATAATAAAATTGATTTATTTGTTCAACAATATGAACAATTTTCAATATCGGATGAGGAAACTATAGATTATTCATTTGCTAACTTTAATACTATTATTACATCTTTACAAGCACTTGATAAATCCTTTTCTAGCCGTAACCATGTTAGGAGATATCTAAGGCACTTCCATCAAGTGGAGATCCAAGGTGACGGAAATCGAAGAGTCAAAGATTTGACAATCCTCACACTCGATGAACTCATAGGCAACCTAAAAGTCTCTGAGCTTGTCCTTGCTAAATATTCCAAGCCTCAAAGGTGAAAGAAACACAAATCTCTTGCCTTAAAGCCAAAAGGCTTCGAGCGATGAGGAGAACTCATCTTCGAGTAGTGACGACGAAGAGTACGCTATGGCGATAAGGGACTTTAAAAGTTCTTTAGAAGAAAGGGAAGATACGTCAAACAACCGTATGACGATAAGAAAGGTTTCGGAAAAGCAAAGAGGACGAAGCCAAAGGATGATCGTGCTTGCTTTAAATGTGGGGACCCAAACCACTTTATTAGTAAGTGTCCCAAACGGGATGATCAAAAGGCA
>CM040238.1:162251214-162279002 GCA_022545495.1 Chrysanthemum lavandulifolium | reverse complement strand
CTTTCTTAGTTAAAAAAAAAAAAAAAAAAAAAAAAAAAATGATTTTGGTTTTATCTAACTTTTCTTGCGAGGTTTGTTGTATATTTTTTTTGGTTATTGACTCACTGATATACTTTGGGTATGTCAAAGAGTTAGCTAGTCCAAAGTGCTGACTTTGGTAAAGACACATCAAATCTGTTGATAGGCGTAATGATTTGCTAAAAATCATAGGGTATCTGACCACCTATGCTTTATTCTTGAGTGTTGTATGGTTTTCAATTCACCATGGTTTATTCTGTTTGGAATCCAAGAATTGGCTAGCCCACTTGTATATGGCTTGTGGTAAAGCGGTGGCATTCCATATTTGGTTCTCAATTCACCAATTCTAAGAATTGACTAGTCACGAGCAAGCGGCTACGGTAAAGACATTTCAAATCCGTTTATATGGTTCTTTGGTTTGCCTATAAATCGAGATGGTTATCGATGTACCATAGTTTCTGACCGAAACATATGGCTACTCGATAGTGATGGCTATTGGTAAAGAGACATCAACTCCATTTATTTTCAATGATTCACCTCTCACAGGAGTTAACACACACGGATGTGATGAGAATAGTATGAAATTAATCTGTTTTGATGTACCTTTTGTCATTTGTTCTTTGCAAAGATATGGAGTTTGAGTTTCTTCATCATAGAGATGTTCTTTGGATTCTTTGTTGTTCTTTGTTGTTCGTGTACAATCCTCAGTCTTTGTAAGATCTATCAAGCTGGAACTTAACAAGTCAAATTCCGGTTTAGGGAGGATTGTTGGGAATTATGTGAAAGTCGATTATCTTGATATTAATGCCGAAGTGTTTCTCTTGAAGTGAAGTGGATTACGCGAAGACTTATTCTTTGAAGAATAATAGTGATTAGTTTGTTTCTCACGGAAGTGTCTATTCCGTATTTAGTTTATTTAGTGTAGATATACATGAGCTTTATTAGGAAGTGATTGTGTATATCTTATTTAGTTTTATGATTATCGTTTCTTGGGAAGCGGTTTAGCGATATTGTTTAGGGTTCCTTATCTATAAAAGGAACACATTAGAAAGTTTATGTACCGATTGAAAACTCAATTTTAGTTAATATAAAGATCCATAGAGGATCAAAAGTTCTTAGTTATTTGTTACTTGTGTTTATATTCCGCTGATAAACATTAGTAGTAGAGATTGTCTTTTATTGTGCTTGTGATTACATAGGCATATATAACGATCCACGAGCTCAAGATCTATCAAGGTCTGTGTCTGTTTCAACATAAGTGACATATTCCAGAGTCCTACGCAGATCTTAGCAATCTGCCTGAACATTTATAAGGGGATTCACAATTGTGATCGTCAATGATTGAATGGAAATTCCTGCCAGGGTCAACATTAAACACCCCTGACAGCAGGTCACTTCGGTAATCCCTTGTGGATTACGCTTAGTGTGGTTACTTGTCTCAAACGGTCTACAATCATGGAGTGATGCTTCGGTATACTTCAGCGACTCACCTGAATTGTTGATACACTTCGGTGTATCTTGTTAGCCTTCTTGAGGGCCTCGATTCGAGAACGACCTTTGTAAGAATTAGAGATGTGTTTTCACACTATGCTGTTAATACTCTCGACATTCGAACTTGTAAATGTTGGAAATCCCACCAAAGAGATTCCTTTCATGAATCGAATCCTGAAGACGTGGGTCATTACTTGAATTTATTCAATATAATGATAACTTTCCCTCAACATGATTCGGACGACTGATGTGCCTAACCAAGATGAATGGAATCAATTCTTTAAGAAAAGTCCACCATGATCGATTGGCATTTTAAACTAACATATTCATGCAGGTACTGATGATAGTCTCTTGGAGGAATGACCGTCTCCACCTATTTATACCAGTATCGTATCAAAAGAAAGTTATCACCAAAGTCAAAAGCAACACAAAGTTAAAGACGCTTCTACATCAAAGTCAAAGAATCTGCAAAGTTTAAAGACTTGAGAACTACACTGTTAGCCTTAATAGTTTTTATTAGAAGTGATGGTCATTCACGTTTAGGAACTGTGTAACGCGTGTTAGATATCGTGCTAGAATAGTCAACGGGCTCGTGGATTGGGCTAAGCTAATTGGGCATTAGTTAAGATAAGCTAGCCTTATATCAATCCATGTCCAATCCAATCCAAACGAGCCCATGCCAAGCCCATTAGGGCATCTTCTACTTGTACTATAAATACCCCTAAAGTATGTCATTTGAGGGGTGTGCTTGAGTGTGTGTGTGTGTGTGTGTTTTCCTTTGAAGCAATATAACATCTTATTGTTTTCATCTTCTTTACTCTATCTCTCTAAACATACACGATCTATACATCTCTTGTCACCATCTTTATTTCTTTCTTTGCTTTTTTAATCTTTACGCATATATTGTATGTGTAACGTGTTCTTCTTCTAAGCTTGGTATTCGTGTGGTATACGTGATAAAAGGGGCTTTACAATTGGTATCAATCGCCTAACAATGGTTTAGGAGTGTTTTGGTTGAAGTTTTTAGTAGTGATCTGGCGTAACCGTTTTACATATTTGTCACGCTTAAAGCTTTAATTTTGCACTTAAAATTCAAGATTCTTGTGGTTTAAGGTTTATTTGGTGCTAAAGTTTGATTTTTACAAAAGTTCGAAGCTTCACGCGTTTTGGTTAAGTTTTAAACTCGTTTTGGTTCATTGGTCATTTCTACTCGTAACTTTTCGAGCACTTTGGGTGAAAAGGTCAACATTTTGGGTTATTCGAGTGTTTTAAGGCTATTTGTGCAAAAGAAATCATTTGAATGGTTGGAAATTTCTTACAGTAGAAGTCAAAAAGTCAAAACCTAGTTTTACTCATAACTTTTGGTGAAGAATCTTGAGCTTAAGCGGTGACTCGTTGCTTCCCTCACTTGGATAAGTTTGTGGAACACTTGACTTTTGGATATCCCTTTACTGTTGTGGCGGTGTAAAGGATTTTTGGTTCTTAACCATAGTTTACGCATAAGCTAATAGCTTACGGTAACTCTACGCATAACTTCACAATTACGCGTAAGGTTTACGGTAACTTTTGGTCTACGCATAAGCTTAAGGTTACGCGTAAGATATTGTTCTGCATAAAATTTTCTCGCCTAAGATCCTCGCCTAAGATCCTACGCTTAAGATCCTCGCTAAGCTTCCTACGCATAAGATCCTACGCCTAAGCATCGTCTACTCGTAACTTCCTGTTTCTCGCCTAAGCTCTTTCTCTGCGTAAAGGTTTAAAAAAAAAAAAAAAAAAAAAAATCAAATTTTGAGGAGACTAGGCGTTCAATTTTTCGCGAGATTCAAATTTTGGTTTAGCTGTGAAAATTTTGGTCAAAATTCAAATTTTGGGCCTAAATTCAAATTTTCGGGTCAAATTTGGCGTCAAAATTGTCATAACTCAAATTTTCATACGACCTTAGAATTGATTTTTATAGTGAATTTCAAATTTTGGGCAAAAATTTTTTAAGAACCAAGGTTACGAGTGCGACTTTGGAAACCTCAACCGAGCTTAATCTTCATCAACCACAACTCTTTTATCGTTGAATCGATCCTACATCAACTTTATCGGATCATACCTTCTTCAATGGCAACTCAACAAGACATTCATGCAGTAGGTGCTTGAAAACCGACCTCCTATGTTGGCAAAGGTGGTTATCTTCAATGGACAAGTCGAATGCTCCGCTACATCAAGACCAAACCTAATGGCAAACTCATGATTAAATCCATTCGAGAATGGACCCTTCAAGCCTCGAAAAGTCCATATCACGGAGATCTAACAACACCTCCCATCCCACCATCCTCTCGTCTTCAAAGAATCGAGAATACCTTTGAAGAGGATCGAAACAAGTCGATCACGAGATGACATGGCAATTCATATTGTCCAAGCGGGTTTACCAATAGACATTTTTCTTCTTGTGAGCGGTTGTGAAGCTGCTCTCGATATGTGGAGCGTGTTGAGCGGCTATGTTATGGAGCGAAATTGGTAAACAAGACATGGAGAACAAGTACGCTAGCGAATGGGAGAAGTTTACATCTACACGGGAGAATCCATTGAATCCTACTATGGAAGGTTTTGCACTTTGATGAATGAGCTTATCGAAACAAGTTGGCACCGAACAATCATTCAAAACATCAAGTTCTGAATAATCTTCCGGAAGAATGGGGACGATATGTCACTATTGTCAACCAAACAAAGACTTACATCGGTGAAATTTGATCAACTCAGCGATTTACGAAACAAAACCAAGTGAAGTGAATGAAGTCGGAAAGAAAGATTGGCAAGAATCATGATCCATTGGCACTTATTGCTAAGACTCAAACTACGGTGAATACACAACAACAAGCTTCATCATCTTCCAACAACAACAACTTGCGACAATACATTCCACAACCACAACAACAATTCTATCCGGATCAACAATACCGAGAACAAGGAATCGCGATCCTGGCCCGACCGAGCGACCTTACAGAATATTTTCTTTATTGGATAAAGCATTTAACGATCGCATCGGTGTCGAGTGGTTCCGTATCGGGGTGTCGATCGGTCGACATGTTGGAAATCGGATGGGACGAGAATGTTGGGAATAAGCGATGGTGTCAGAATGGAAATGTTGCGACTCCGACCGTTGGGAATTATGGAAATGTGAATCGGTGTCAGTTAAGTGTTGTAGCTGTCAAGGAGTGGGTCGCATGGCAAGGAATTGTCCTACTAAGCGAAAAAGAAGGATTTTGCGTATCTTCATAAAGCTATCTTTGTTAGCACAAAAGCGAATCTGGAATGAAGTTGAGTCTTGAGGAACATGACTTTTTCGCTATTATGGATGATTTGGAAGACCGAGAGGACATCAATGCAAACTACATCTACATGGCAAATCTTTAGGAGACTAAGTATGACACCGACTCGGCGCGCCTCACATCTATGACACAAATGCAATATCTAAGGTACCAATCATTGATCCATGCTATAACAATGTCATATGTGATGTGTTTACTCATGATGAGCGGCGTTCGTGACATCGGCACCTCTTATGATACATACGGACAATCCGAGTTGTAGCAATACTAACTTTGAAACTCGGATGTGGATCCTAGTGGAGGTGTGTGGCACAAAATCTTGAGGCGATGAGGAAACACGTGCTTATATTGAATCATTAATCAATCAATGTGGCATTGAAGTTGAGAAAGTTAGAGCGGTCAATCGCGAGGTTAAGGCGCGAATAAGAAATTGACCGGTGAGCTTGAGAGTTACAAAGAGAGCGCCAGAGCCTATGAATTTCATACAAACAAACTTTCGAATTAGAAATTGGTTCACGAGATTACATTTTAAGAGAAAAACAATTGCAACTCAAATACGATACACTTGATGTGAATCGAATTTGAAAATAAAATCTATAAACAAGGAAATTTATGATCTAAACAACCAACTTTCTAAACAAAAGCACTATTTTACGATCTTGAAAAAGAAGAAAGCAGTTGATTCTTGATTTTTCAAAACGAGAAGATTCTCTTCTTGATGAAATTACGGATAAAATGAAACTATAAAGAAATTGGATAATTTGCTTCTTACAACGGGTCATTCCGCTAAATCAAACAAGATGCTTTCTAATCAAGTAAATCCGATTTTCATACTACTCACAAAATGGCTCTTGGTAACTCACCTCCTTGGTTCCTCAAGAAAGCTCGAAATCTCAAAATGTGTTGCACAATAGAAAACCTTTGCATGAACCCTTAATTGTTCGTGATTCTCTTGAAGCGTTGGGCTATCGAGAGAGTAGATCAAAATGAAACAAAAGAATCCGGATCTTAAACCGATTGATTATAACAAATGGAACAAAATTAATGGAATTACTTTTGTTAATCAAAAGAACAATCAACGTTTTCCACCACACCAAGTGTTTCAAACAAAGTGTCAACACCGGTTTCAAAACCGGTTGCAACTCACTGTAGTTGTCTCAAAATCCTTTTCGAAAATCGAACAAATGTCTTCAAACAATCCTTTTAACACAAGTGATGCGGAAGCATTTTAGATGACGTTAAAACTAGAATTGGGTATCTTCAAGGATGTCAAATCTAAAACCAATATTACTACTAACATCTGGTTTACTCGTCATGATGATGAAGCGAAAAGTTTTTGAAACTCAAATTGAACCTCAGTTAAGCGGCATCGGTCACGAGGGTAATTCATTTTGAACAAGTGTTTTTGAAAAAAGCAATTTGAATTTGTCAAGGACCATAAATCCTGGTAAAGCAAGCTAATGAAAGTGTTGAACACATCAAAGTTTTGGAAAATCTAAATGATTCACTCTTGAAGATGTTACGACTCGATATTATGTCCATCATTTTGCAAACATATTACATTGAAGATCATGAAAGACTCGAGTCTGAGACCTCCATAATTATTTCTAAATATGAAAATGCTCTTGAAAAACTTGAAAAAAAGCGTGTCCTATTTTAAACAACTTGATCAAAAATATGAGGAATGCAAGTATGACAAGCGTCAGTATGGCGTGCCTACAAGGACATGAAAGAGCAAAATGATCTTTTGAGAGCTCGGTGGGAAGTCAAAAAGGAAAGGTGTGGATACTAAGTTTGCAAAACCATTGGTGAGGAGAACACAAATGTTCCCAAACCGGTTTCAAACCAAAATGTCTATTTCTCGACCTCCTCCAAAAGTCAATGAGAAATATGATTTGTCAAAAGCAGTCCATCACCGCCTATTAAAAGAGAATTATCAAAGGTTTTGAAAAAGGAAAAGCGATTCTTTGAAACACCAAAAGTGATTACACTGGCATCACTAAGAATAGTACGGAATGTGACAAAAATCCGGTTAAATAATCATTGGTTCTAACGAAATGGTGCGACAATCACTATCTAGAAGAAGCTAGGAAAAGGCTGAGACTCGAAAGATGGAATTCTAGGTGCAACATCTAGGGTGATGAATTCTCTGAGATTTCAAGGCTTTGCTAGTAGTAGTAAACCATTACCTAGGAACACTCAACATAAGACTAGGGATTGGCTTGCATCTAAGAGTAGTTGCGCAAAAAATGCTATGCCCTTAGAAAACAACACTAGGAATTCTAAGTCTTTTTGAACAAGGATCAATTTCCAAAAAGCGTAGTGACAAAGTTAAAGCTGCTTTGTTTTAAACAAGTATATTGAATTTATGCATACTACATGTAAAAATGTGTCTTTTCGACTAATCATGATGCATGTGCCTCACAATATCTCAAGGAAGATAATTCTCATCCCAAGGCACAATCCACTAAGACACCAAATAGAAACAAGCCCGTTGCTAAAATGTCAAACAAAAGAAACCTAATAGGTGGATCTCTTGGACGTAGTTTTCCAAAAATGAGTCTTCATTGCATCGAAAAGAAAACAACTCCTAGATCTTACCTTAGGTGGATACCCACAGCAAAGTTTTCAACGAAATAGGTCTTAGATGGATCCCGCATGAAAGATTTTTGATACTTGCTCCAACACGGATAATAGTGAATCTCATCAAGATAAGGAAGTCAAAACCACTACAACCGTTGATAGTGATCACCCTCACCGTGAGGAATCTTGTACTTCTAACACTTGTTATTTGTGAAAACTCTTCTTCTTTGGTTGCGGTGAATCAAATATCTACGAACCCGACTCTTGAGAGGGTTCCAGTTACGTAAAATCTTCTTCTTCATTCTCTCTATCTTCTATTTTTGATTTTCCATTTCTTTTATAAAACCAACAAAAGCAAAATATAAAAATATAAAACTTTCAAAAATACAAAAACAATAGAAAATCAAAAATCCAAAAATATTCTTACACGACATGTCTCTCGTATAATCGATATTACATACGTCTCTAGAAATGTCATTCAACAATGATACGGGCATGTCACGGATGCTTGGCGAGTTCTTTAATTGTTTTCTAAAACATGTGGTTTCTCAAAATTTCTTAAAAATAATGGCTTTCGTATACTTGATCGAAACCGGACTTCAACATAATGGCTTGAACACATCGATTCGGGACCAGCTTCAAAGAAAGGAAAGTGCTTATCAAAATCAATGGTTTTAAATATTTTTCAAGCGCTATTCCTAAAAACATAATGGCTTCTGATTACTTGATTGTAACCCGATCTTTAAAGAAAGGAAAGTGCTACGCAAAATCGATTTTCATAAATATCGAGCACTTATCCTAAAACAAATGAAGATAATTCTTCTTCAATATCTTCAAAAGATTTTTGAAAATCTTCATCTTGTGTACCATTGATACGAAATTTTCAAAAAAGATTTTCAAAATCTCTCACATTTGGTACCAAGATAACTCCTCTAAACCCTTAATTGATTCTAAATTTTCTGTTTGAAAAATATGCTTTCGTTAGGGGAGTATAAACCAAAATTGTTCCAAAATTCATGCTAAATCGGTTTCTCTCCAAATGCTTTTGAAAACATATCTTTTAATCATTTTGTTTCAAAACATCATAGATATGCTATTTTTGAGGGAGAAAGCGTGATTAAAATGCGATAAAAATGTTTAATGATCGTTGTTTGAATCTCAAAAGAGCTCGACTCGATCGTAACCATTGAATTGACGAAGAATAATGTACCATCTCGAGAAACTTTCTATGGACTTGACCGGGACGGGTAATAATTTCAAGCTAGTTCTCTAGTGATGTAAGCGTGTCTCGAATCGGTCTTGTTCATTTAAAGTCGATCAATTCAAAAGTGCGAACTCTACCCTCTATGTGCGATTTCATCAAAACTTACAAGCACATGTGAAGGGGTGTTTACGAAAATACAAAACTCACGGAGTGTCTCAAACATGTTTTCTATCATAAACACTGAGATTTTCAAGAAAAATGGTTTTATGGCAACAATAGGACGATCATGGAGTTATAAGGTGACTAAGGATAGGAAATTCATCCTATGATCCGCCAGAGCCGGAGGATCTACCCAAGGACATCACCAATAGTTAGTATTATAAGTCCTCGGTATGATTGAAAAAGGAGTAATGTGAGAAAGGAGAAAGAAGGGTTGAAGAATTAAAAAGAAATGTAATGAAAAGGGTGAAAAGAAATAGCCCTCCATAATCAACATTAGAGGCGAAACCGGGTTCAATTCATGCACTCTTGGTTGTCACTAGATGACACTGGTATTGAAGACAAAGGCGTCATGGACCCAATGGACGCAATGCACTAACCTTCTAGCCACTCAATTCCTCTTAAAAGTTTGTTTCATTCTCACTGGGAACCCTACATAATGTATCGACTTTCTCTTAGAGATAGTTGGTATTGAAGAAGGAGACCTCTCCTAGTCTCCGCTCGGAAAACCAAAATGCACTATTGAGTCTAGAGCCATGAGATTCATCAAAGATCTCATAGGAACACTTGACATGACATCGCTTGTTGTTCATCAATAAGGGCACAAGTGATATATTACGAGTCCTACGAGATCTTAGCAATCTGCTGAACATTTATGAGAGGTTTCACATCGTGATCTTGATGATTGAATGGAAATTTCTGCGGGGTCAACATCAAGCGACCACACAAGCAGTCACCCGGTAACTCCCGTGGATTACGCTTAGTGTGTCTCAAGCGGTCTCTGATCGTGGGGTGATGCTTGGTGTACCTCAATGACTCATCCGAGGCTGTAGGTGTATTTGGTACATCGCGTTATCTCACTTGTGGGACTCCGATTCGAGAACGGCCTCTGTGAGAATTAGAGCGTGTTTTCACACTATCTTGTTAACACCCTCGAAATTCAAACTTGTAAGTCGGAATCCTCTTATTACTAAGATTGTTTTTTTCTTATGGAAGCTCTGGAGGCGGATGGATCGTTGAGACTCGCCACATGCTCATACCAACAACACATGAAAGTTCTCATCAAAATCAAAGGACTCAAAGTTAAAGATGATTCTTCGTCAATGTCCAAGAATCTACAAAGTGTAAAGACTCAAGAACTTCATCATTGGAAACTCAAAGTCAAATAGAAGTGTGAGCATGGTGGAGAAAGGCGTGGAGACACCTAACCAACGAAGTTGAAAATGGCGGAACAACCACATTATCGATCACAAAGCATGAAGGAACAAAGAATCAAGACTATTCTATATCTACACCAAAGTTCAAGCTCAAGGAAAGTAAAGACCTAATCAAGTGGAGCATCATTTGAATGACCACCCCTTAGGGGAGATTGTTAGCCTTAATAGTTTTTATTAGAAGTGATGGTCATTCACGTTTAGGAACTTTGTAACGCGTGTTAGATATCGTGCTAGAATAGTCAACGGGCTCGTGGATTGGGCTAAGCTAATTGGGCATTAGTTAAGATAAGCTAGCCTTATATCAATCCATGTCCAATCCAATCCAAACGAGCTCATGCCAAGCCCATTAGGGCATCTTCTACTTGTACTATAAATACCCCTCAAGTATGTCATTTGAGGGGTGTGCTTAAGTGTGTGTGTGTGTGTTTTCCTTTGAAGCAATATAACATCTTATTGTTTTCATCTTCTTTACTCTATCTCTCTAAACATACACGATCTATAAATCTCTTGTCACCATCTTTATTTCTTTCTTTGCTTTCTTAATCTTTACGCATATATTGTATGTGTAACGTGTTCTTCTTCTAAGCTTGGTATTCGTGTGGTATACGTGATAAAATGGGCTTTACATACACAAAATTGGAGATTCAAAGTTAAAGAAGTATGAGTATGGTGGAGAAGGACAGAAAGACACCCTTACCTATGATCTTGATGAAAGGCGAAAATCACAACAACAAGAACAAAGAACAAAGTTGCAAAGAATCAAAGGCGTCACAAGCTATGAGCGCCAAAGAAGTTCAAGGCGTCAAACAACCTAAACAAGACAACAAATGATGACCAACACTTGGGGAGATTGTTAGGAACATGTTTTATTATGAAGTGTATGTCATTTAATTTGTAATAGGTTGTTAACAATTATGGTTTATAAATGTTTGTAATTAGATTTATAGCTCATGTAGTAAACCCATGAGCTGTGATAGAAGGTTCTTCTAGAACCAATGGGAAACACCCCTATTCATGTAAACACTATAAATACCCCCTCCCTTGAAGGGAGAGGGTGTTGGTTCTAATTGTAATAATCATTTTCTTAATCCTTCATTAGTTCCTTCCACTTTCTCTCTTTAAAACTTTCTCTCTCTAGAATACATGTTGTGATTTGATAGAATGGTGACCTAACATTTATGTTGCATGAGATTCTGTATCCCAGTTCCACGGTTCTCACGGTTCCCTTCTAAGAGGGATCCGGCTAGTTGAACTTTAGGGGTCCATGGATATGCAATGACAAAAAAATGGTCTTGACGTAAAATAGATTTTTGCAACTTTTAGGTTTATAAAAGGAGGTGTGTTCTAGCCAATATTTACTAGTTAAGCATGCATTGTAGGTTTCGAAAGTATGTTAAGGTGAAAGATACGAATGAAAAGAAAATGACAAACACAATATGAAAAACAAACGAGATAAACTAAGACATTAGTAATATTTCATTTCAATACTAAGAGCGATACAAAGGATTGGATATATGATACAAATGTAGATTAACAACACAAAGTACATGTCTCCATGAGAAAACTTGATCATGGGATACACGAGAGCGATGAGTGTCAAGACGATGATCACGAAAGCGATATAAACCATGATGATGAAATTGTTCTTTGGTTTTGATTTGAGATGAGAGGGAAGATGAAGTTTGAATGAGAGGTATTTTTTAAAGTGGAAGATTTGAAAAAAATGGGTTTGATGGTTGTGAGACGAGCGGGATAGGTTTTATGAGGAAGGAGGAAGTTTTGAGATTTGTGTTTTGTTTTATTATTAGAAAGGTTTGATATTTTAGGTTAGGATAACACATATTTATATACCTAGATTTTAGCCGGAAGAGAAACGAGTATGAGGGGAAAGGTTTCTTAAAGACGCCACTTATATTACTAAAGCATATGATAAAACTAGAAGAGTAAAAATATAACCATATAGATTCCTATGCAAGCATACTTATTCTAAGCTAATGTTATTTAGAGATAGGTTTTAAGAAAGTCATACCTCTAATGCAATTATGAGTGTCCTTTTCTTTTGACAAGAAAAATGTCAATAGACAACTCCGGTTCCTTCGTGATCTAGATGGTAATTAAGATACCTTCTTAGGAAAGGTAATCTTGTTACCAAGGAATTCCTATGGCTTGATTAAAATGAGCTTTAACTAAGCAAAATGACAAAAATGTTAGTGCAATTTAGTAAGATAAAATTAGAAATAAAAATATAATGTTGTCATCCAATCAACATCCTACAAAAGTGTTTTTAAGACATGGTGTTTGTTTTGTAAAGATCTTCTTTGTAGTTTTCAATTATACACGGATCGTGTCAAGTTTTTAAAGTACAATATACTCTAAAACTTGGTAACTAACTCTGGTACCAATTGTGGAAAACTAGAAGGGGGTTGAATAGTTTCTGATTAAAACTTTATTTTAAACTATTTAGATCGACTTATGTCAATCTATTTAAATGTGTGTATTGAATGTTTGATAGATAAACATATAACAAAGTAAAGCAAAGATAAAGAGTAAGAAGGACAAAACCACAACGCGAGTATTTATAGTGGTTTGGCTACAAGGACACCTTCCTTGCCCTACTCCACTCCCCGAGTCACCTACTCGAGAGTTCGAAATCACTACACAACATAAACTCCTTGTGGCGGAGAAGCCTTCACAACGTCGCCTACTCTTTATCCGGTACAAGGCTAGACACCGGTTCTTCCACGGTGGGAACCAAACCTATCTGGCGTCGCCTACACTTTATCCGGTATAAGGCTAGATACCGAGTTCCATTACAAAGAAGGAACTACTACCCAACACTACACAACACCTATCCCAAAGAAGATCCACTCCTTATAACAACATCAACAAGGATATCAATATCCTTTGACCCAATACTAATCTATCTTGTACATCGACGCACCATATCGAATGTACACCCTAGGCACCTTTCACTAATGCCTTTGACATGACTCCTAGGCACCCTTCACTAATGCCTTCAACACGGAATTTCGACACCCTTCACTAATGCCTTTGACATGGACTTTCGGCACCCTTCACTAATGCCTTTGATACGGATCTTCGACACCTTTCACTAATGCCTTCGACTTAACCCTTTAGACATCTTTCACCTATGTCTTCAACACAACACTTCTAATGAGAGAGGAAAGAACTATCAACAAGATAATATCAGTAGTCTTGATGATGACGAAGCTTGGCAACCCATGGACTTGAGCTTGCTCGACTTCAAGAGGTGGTGATCTCGCCTTTAAGAGGAACCTAGAGAATCACACAAACACAAAACTACATAGAAAGATCCTTTGGATCCGAGGTTAGAGAGTTTACAACACTAAGAGAATGTGTGGAAAAGGGGTTGGTTCTGATGAAGAAATGGCTCACTATTTATAGAGGAAAAATCACTACCGTTCCACGGATCCCACGGATCCCTTGTTTGAGGGATCCGTCCAGTGTAATTCTGGGGATCCGTAGGACTGTCCCCCTAAATGGGTTATGGGTCATGGGTTATGGACTTTGGATCATGGGTATCCAAATAGATACAATGTATCAAGAATATGCAATGTATCTAGTCAATGGGTCATGAGTTAGCTCCATGGGTCATGGATAATACTCATTATGACTTATGCATGATGTCATGCAATGGGTCATGGGTTATGGATCATGCTTCATGGGTATGGGTCATGGACTTTGGGCTTTACCTAACTACATTCAATGTATTTATTCAATGGGTCAAATACTTAGACTTCTACCCATTATGTTACCCATTAGAATACATACTATAGTATATATATATATATATATATATATATATATATATATATATATATATATATATATACTAGTTGTTATACATATGCATTACTAATAAGATGAAAACACTATTGCTTATTTAGTGTTTTATATGAAAACGTAAGTGTGTTAGTAAACTACTTGGCTACCAAACCATTTACGTATTTTATTTGTTTCGTTAAAATGATTTTACGTTTGTTATCGACAAAACGTTGAAGATCATAAAATATAAATAAACATTTTTACGAACTTATTTGTATTAACAAAACATATCTTTCCTTGCCTTATTGGGATACGTTAAATCCGTATGTCATCCTTTATTGTATTTCATATTTAAGTTGCGGTTTGCTTCAATCCGATGTCACTTTTCACAACAACTCTCAACTTGTTCGACTCGTGTTCTTCTACATATATTCATTCAAAGATTGAAAAAAAAATGACATTTTCCATCCAATGTTCGAACGCTAGTGTACAGACAATTATCTATAGAAATTTTTAGGTTAAATTGTACTACTTCATATGATAAAGATTGTACATTATCAAATATTCATGTATTTGACCATTTTGGACATTAAAAGGCCCACCCCATGTGTGGTTTTATTGGACATAACCAAAAATACAATCACTTGAATTCAAAAGCAATGACTTTGTGTCACTGCAAGAAATAGTTAAGAAGCCAAAATTTGAAGAATCTCAATTATTCAACTTTTTATCAAGATTTCAAAATCCCCTTTTTCATGTTACATTTCAGATATATGGGTAAAAAAATTCGTAAATTTGAAATGAATCAGCTATCTTTTTTGGTAAAAGAAATTGTATCAAATTATAACAAGGCGACTTCGGAAAAAATGTTGCAACACTCAAACATTATGTAGTTAAATTTATACATTACTATCGATTTAATCGTTTTTATACATGGGATCAAAGTGATATCACTCTAAGGCAGCTCTTTTGAACCAGCCGAAGATACAATACCATCCTCCTAGTTACTGGCACCAGAACAGCGTTGAGACCAAAACTGTGACCGATACCCAAACCAGGCCTTATACAAACACACAACCCACACTTTTGTTTGGAGAATAATAATAAGCATTTGGGTCGAGTCAAAATCTTCTCCCTTTGTATTTGTGTCGATTACCACCTCCGAGCCTTGACTTTGAAACATCAATAGGATTCTGGAACCCGACATCTTCAACAGCTCCAACTGTTTTGGACAAACGTCTTTTACTCACCTCCTCCACCAAAGATTTATGAAGTAGTTGACTTCTCATGTCAACCAATGAGCGGTTTCTTGTTAGCCTAGGTACACCCGCTGTGCTAGCTTTAGATGTCGAAGCTCTATGAGAATCAACAGTCACATTTGACTGTCTTTCGTGATTCTTGGAAGCTTCGTCTCCATGACCAAACCTAGTTGAGTTGTGAGCCCTGTCTTTAGGGCTTGAAGTATGATACTCGTGTTCTTCAGCGGAACCATAACTCAAATATGAACATGTTCCTGAAACTACAGACCCTTGAGAACTTGTGTCATCATATAAGTGACCTGCAATAATGTTTAATTTAGACCGCTACTATTTGAATAGCTGCAAGTTACCAACAACTTGATAATTTGTTGTTTAGCAGCTAAAAAATTGATTTTTAGAGTAACTAACATAAATGGTCAATGTTGTTCACTCATTTTACGGAATTGGTCTCTCTCTCGACACTAAATATGGATATGGTTTCCAGAAAAATTGTTTACTTTCATATTTGGTCTCTCGGCCTTTACCATTTACAGACTAAAAGTAAGATTTGTTAAATAGTCGAGGGTCCAAATATGAAAGTAAACAGTATTTCTAGGAAGCATATCCGTAATTAGTATTACTGAGGGACCAATCCTATAGTTATAAGTAAAATCACGGGGCCATTTTTGTAGCTTATTTTTATTTTTATTTTAGTTTTTGTTATCAGTTGCAAGCAATTTAAAGCTTACCTTGCAGCGAATCATTTCTGGTTATGCCTGAAAATGATAACTGAGATGATGAAGAAGACGATAGAGAGTGATATGGATAGTGGTGATCATCGTCTTCATCTTGATTGAGATTAAGTATTTGGTAGTGATCTAGTTTATGCGGGTTGCTCCAAGTAGGTATGAGAGCTGAAATTTCACCTTCAATCATGTCAGAGATATCAGACGGTTCCCAGTCAGCAATTTCGAGCTCCTTCACCATTTCAGATGCAACCTCATCTGGCGTATCATTTAATATGTCGAATGGGAAGTATATGTTTCTCACTGAACCTGCATACCATAGATGAATTTCTTAAGGCGCAAATTTATATCATCCCAAAGATATACCGAGTGTTTAGATGTGCATTTTGAAAGTGATTATGTGGTACTGAATAATCAGGATCAATAATAAGTTATATGATTATGGAAAATAGTGTTTGGATGCGCTTTTGCTGCTAAAAGTTGTAATAATCAAATAGCTAGTTGTTTAGGCGTTCGAAAAATGATATAGTAATATATAAAATGATAAAATATGACATCTAACGAAAAAGTGAGCTTTGTTGAATGAGAATAAAAATTATCTCATTAATTTAGAAAGAATGGGTAAATATGTGATTCTCTTTCATTATAAAATCAGTTTTGCTGCGGCTGATATGAAGTGATTATGAAAAGTGATCATATCATATGAAGAAGCAGGATTTGTTTTTGGAAACTGAAAAAACGGATAATTGACTTGAAGTCACAATAATCATGATATTAATTTTGAAACACAAATCCAAACAAAAATGGAGTTGAAATAAGGAGACCTTCAGCATCAGCAATTTGAACCCGAAGTATGATGGTGCCATCATCCGGATTCAATTTCCCTGCAATAGACATGTTGGTTCGTGGTGCATATCCGTTCAAATTCAGCTTCTCAATTTCAATATCATCATTCATAAATGGTTTTGGATGAACATATTTTGATACAGGTGCCAACTCGTCATCATCCATTGCTAGAAATGGATCAAGCATTAGATCCTTGGCTGATAACCTATTTGAAGCATTAGCCAAACATTTTCCAATAAAGCATTGAGCTTCAAGATCTTTGACTTTGTAGAATGCTCGTGGAAGCTTGCCCTGAAAAGGGGTTGTACAATAAGTTTTTCTGAACTCTGATATGGATTTTTTTGTGTGTGTGTGTGTGTGTGTGTGTGTGTGTGTGTGTGCGTGCAAGTGAAATCTGATCATACCGATGTTACTTTCTTGTAAATTTGCGCAGGATTGGTACATTCACTATATGGATATTCATGAGTTAGCATTTCTAGGACGCACATGCCGAAGGAGTACACGTCAACCAACTCGTCGTAGTTTTCGTCATATAGTTCTGGTGCCATGAACTCTGGTGTGCCTGAAAAGAACAATAATGTTAGCATAGGGTGGCCAAAGGGTTGATTCAAAGTTGAATCAATGTGCAAGTCGGTAGCGGTAGCAATTTGGCACCGTGTAGTTATGAATGCATCAATTAGTATTAATCTTTATTAAAAAAATGGGCAAAACAGAAATACTAGCATAGAATGAAATAGGTCAAACTGGATCAAATTCGCCCCAAGTGTATTTTCATAGTCTGCATGTATACTACCTCTTCAACTGGTTTATTGAAGTTTTTATATTATTACTCTAATTATATAACTTTCGGACTTTCTGTAAGTATATTTAACATATTAAATACCTACTGACACTACAAAAACATAGCTCGAACCAACCTATATACACATAAGTTCGGGTATAAACTGTCCCCTCTGATACTAGCTAAGAAGTAAGAATACACAACACACATGCACACACAAGGTAGAGATATACCGATAATAGTATGTGCTCTACATGAGCCACGAAGAATGGCATAAGCCCAAGATCGCCAATCTTCACTTGTCCCAGATGACCATTTACAAAATATTGTCACACTTAAGGTCCCTATGGATCACGGGAGGGTCATGTCCATGGAGATAAATCAGGCCCGATAGGATCTGGCGAGCCCAAATCTTTATAGCGAATATCCACTTTATTATATTTCTTCCTGTATCTGCACATGCACAAATAGTAGTTCCTGAATTAGCACTAGGGTAAAAAATGCATGAATAAATAGTAGGATAAAAGCATTACTCTTTAAGGGTTCCAGAAGTGAACATTTCAGTAATGAAATTAAAGGTTCTTCGGTCCACGTCAATCCACGAAGTGTAGAATTTAATAATTGATTCGTGATTGAGGGTGCCAAGAAGGTGAACCTCTGAGTAGAGACGTTGCAAGTCTTCTGGAGATCGGAGCAAGTCATGAAGCTTGACTTGGCCCCATGCCACTTCCATACCAAGAACTTCATCAATTGCTTTGTAGACGGTTTTCATTGCCCCTCTTCCGAGCACTTCCTTAAACTGATCATATTTCATTCATCAAAAAGCAAAATAATCAGAATACTTTTACGGACAGGTCAGGTAGACTCAGTAACATGTCAAAATGGTTTTGGCTCAAAACAGAGAATATTTAAAACGGTTCGATTCCGTTTGACCTGAAAGACCTATTGTCTCAATTTTCAAATTTTTGTATAAATAACCAGTGGCAGATGATTACAAATATTTGTAGTCAATAATAATTTATTTTTTCGAATTAAGTGATCTGATAAATTCTAAGGACTGAGTATACAATTTAAATAACTTTCAGTTCAACCCATTAAACTCAGTTGACCCAATTTCTAAATAGCTAACCTTCTTTAGTTCCCTCTGTAGAGAAAAAACATACCCAAATTGACCCGTTCATAAGGAATGGGGCCAAAATTACCACCTTAAATGTGTAATGTAAAAACAAACACAAAGATTGGATTTATAATGTATCCACCAAAAGTTGTCATGAAAATGCAATTTTGGATCCGCCAACATGCTACTTGGCATTGCAAGCAATTTGGCTAATACAATTAGTTTTTAGACCCTATTAAAAGAAGCCTACATAGCCTAACTATTTACTCATGAACACTAGAATGCAACGAGCTAGAAAAATAGAACACATAAGTTGGATCCATTGAGGATCATATCATAAGAAGCATTAAACGGGCTAACTGAAGACATACAGGCTAAAGGTGCTACGTTTCTCTCAAGAACGTGAATCCTGTTACTAAACAATCCCCGTTTAATTTTACTCTCACTGTAGTTTACAGAAATATGGATTCCAACTACATACTCTGTCCATCAATTATCAAGAATGCCTAAAAGGGCTACTCCTTATCAAATTTTGTATCAAAATTCTCTTGTTTTCTAATCTTTCAAAGGTATTAAATAACACTAACAAAAGTAGTTCCATATTATTTCCACAAAATTTACAAATCTTTATTTAGGATTTTGTTTTGATAAGATTATGCATTTTAGAAGAAGCAGATAATAAATTTTGGATGAGCTAATCCATAACTGATTATTCAAAACTAATTAGTTGACCCTAAAATAATCATATAATCAGAGTCACATGGCCTCCATCCATAATACTCAAAACTGATTTGAAAACGATATTATCAGATAATCAGGATTGGGTATTGTTGTTGTTGTTGTTGCTGAATACCAATCCAAAAAAGCCCCAACCCTTCATCAAATTAGAATTCAAATTCAATCACTTCATAACTTTAACTAATCAAATTCCATTATAATCTAAGATGTAAACAAAACCATCTAAGCTAAATAACTCTATATTTAGATGGTTTCTAGTTCTACCATACCAAGATAAAACTAAACACATTTATATACAAGTAATCAAACATACTGTTTTCAATAAACATGTCATCATCACATAATGTATTCATTAAAACTAAAATCTAGGCCTTAAATTCAAAATCTGCCACAACAAACATTCCAACAACAACAAAAATGAAACTTTTAATAGGAGAGTGTTTGGAATTGCTTATTAAAACAGTTTATTGCCTTTTAATACCAAAAAAAAAAAAAAAAAAAAAAAGAAGAAAAAGTAGAAGAAGTCATTTTTAATTCAAACTGCTAATCTGATTACTTGTGACTGAAATAAAATGTTTTCAAATAACCAGCCTGCTAATGTTTAATTCAAAAGCTATTAATAAAGGAATATTTAAACTGCTTTAAACAACTTATCATCAAAACCAATAAGCATTTCAACAAGCAACCCAAAACACTAACATGACCCATTTCAACACATAAAAAAAAAAAAAAAAAAAAAAAAAAAAAAAACGACACATAAAACCAAAATCATCATAGTAAAATACTTACCCGCCCATATCTACCAGTTGGGTCAGTCTCAACATATCTAGCATGATGCTCATGAACATGGTTTTTTGATCTTGATTTTGAGTCCTTCAACATATTTAACCAAATGACACCTTTTCTTCACACCAAAAGTTGCTTACTACTATAAAAAAAACAAAGTTGAATATGAGATATTAATACATACGTGTATTAATATAAGATAGCTACTTGTATATAATATAAGTGTTTTTATTACCATCATGTTTTTTCACATAATAATAAGAGCCAAAAATGATGATGACGTAATAATAGCAGAAGCATCCAAGAATCATGCATAATATCCTTTGACAAGTCTTGGCTTATTTTAAATATGTGATTAATGTTGGTTTTTAGCATATATGGTTTTGTGAGTGAATATATTATGGGTATATGTTGATATGACAAAGGAATATTTAATAAACAAAAATGTTTGGTGGGTATTTTTTAATGGAGGGGTGTGTGGGTCAAAGAGATGAAGATGAAACACAAGTGAAGATTGATAAGGATCTTTGGACTTTAAGGTATGTGGTTATGGTTTCTTGGACATATGTAAGTGCAACAAGCGAGTGTTTTTTTGTTTGCGTTTGTGTGTTGGGTTGGTAGTGGATGATTGATAATACAAAAGGAGGAAGGAGTAGTGCTTGTTGACTATTATTTGAATAACTCAAGGGGTATTTGAATACCTCAAAGGGGTGTTTTGTGTTGGCTTATTTATTAGCGCTTTGCGTATATATCTTTCAGAAAACGCAAAATGCGTATATATTATGCCCAACACGTGCGATAAAACCATTGTCTTATGTCGTAAAAACTGAAAAATTTTGTCTGAAAGGATATATACGCAATTATTCGTTTTGGGAGGAGTTTATATATGCGTTTCTTGCTGAAAAGGAGGAAGGAGTAGTGCTTTTCTATATTTGAATTTATTTATATTCTTATTTATTAGTAATTCACCTTGACATAAGTATTCACTTCTATTAAATTTATCACTAAACTTTTATAGTGGTTAATATCAAACTCATGACATAAAGATATTCGTTTAAACACAAACATACTCTATCTCTAAAATTGGAGCATCGGGTGAAGGGGGAGCCGTAATGAGGTCGGACGTGTGAAGGTGGTGAAAAGGGGATTTGTTATAGTATGATGAATTATAGATATAAGAAGTTTTTACAAATCTTGATAGTGAAAGTGAATGACATGAAATGGTATTTAAAAGCTAAAACGAATACAACTAATTTTCCCGCCAATGAATTGTATCTAACTGACATTTGACTTTGACTTTTGTTGACTTGGTTATTTGGCTCATAACAATCCACTCCCTTTGAAACTATTCATGTCCTCAAGAATCAACATTGAAAGTAGAGAATTTAGCTTACATCTCAGTTGCAACCTCCCAAGTAGCATCATCACTAGAGCCATTAGACCATTGAAATAGACCACAACTACATTCCTAACTTTGGATTAACAAAACTATTGGAATAGAAGTGATCAAACCTTTAGTAGAACAAATAGGTAAAGGAGCAGAAGTAGCAGGTTGTCTTTTGAAAGCTTTCAATTGTGACACATGAAAAAAAATTTGAACTGTAGCACCCTATGGAAGCGTTAACTTGTAAGCAACTGCACCACATTTAGCCACCACTTGAAAAGGCCCATAGAACTTAGGAGAGAACTTGTGTTGATTGTGTAACCTCAAAGTGACCTGTCTATATGGTTGTAGTTTCAACAAAACCCAATCTCCCAATGCAAACTTTTTGTCACTTCTATTTCTGTCTACAAATACTTTCATTCTGCTCTTGAGTCCTCTTTAAATGAAATTGAAGCGAGCAATTGCGGATTCCTAGCCACCAATGATCTATCCACGACTTCCACATGAGAATCACCAACATATATGAGATATCTCTAGAGTACTTGACCATACACTACTTGGTGTTGTATTAATGGCGTGATAGTTTACATTGTACCAAAACTACGCTAAAACCCAACCATTTGACCCGATCCTTTGGTTGCTCACTTGTCATGCACCTTAAATAACATTCTAAACACCTATTCACCACTTTTATTTTCCATCAGTTTTGGGATGATAAGCGGTTGACATTGTAAAGTTATTCCGACCTCTTGAAAAGATCCTTCCAAAAAGTACTAATGAAGATCTTGCTCATCACTTGTAATTGTCTTGACAGAACCCATGGAGTTTGTAAATTGTATCCAAATAGACTTGAGCAATTTGAGGAGCTTTAAAGGATGACACGGGAAAGAATGTCCATACTTTCTCGGTGTCATCTGATCACCAAATATTTGTTTGCTTGAGAAGATGGAAGTCCTTCAATGAAGTCCATGGAGATGTCAGTCCAAATTTTTGTAGGGACAGACAAAGGTTGCAGCAGACCGGGATAAGGGCCTAAATCAGGCTTATGACATTCTCATATAGTGCAGACTCTCACATATTATTTCACTATCTTTCATTCCTTTCTAATAGAAAGCAACTTTCAATCTCTTATAAGTCGCTTCCATACGAGAATGACCACCAATAGGCTCATCATGAAAGTACTTAAGTAACTTTTGTCTCAAATTAACATCACAACCAATCACCAACTTACCTTTTCTTCTTAATTGATCATAGGGTAAAAGGTATAAAATAGTCACGTACTTTTCAAAATGTACCGACTTGAAACACTTACTTTTTTATTAACATATACACTATGCGTGCTTTCAAATTTTGTTCCGACTTCACCGATATAGTAAAAATAATATTATTTTAACATAATATTATATTAATATAAATTGGTCATATGGGTGAAGTTGGAACAAAACTTGAAAGTACATGGTGTATATGCTAATAAAAATTAATTGTTCATGTCGGACATTTTGATAAGTACGTGGTTATCTATAGCTTTTACCCTTGATTATATGTTCATTGAATTTTATGTTAGTCAAAGTTGTAACACCCCAAATTTCGTGATACGCAGTGAATTTCAAGTGGGTGTTACTTCATGGCACAACAAGTTATAACAATAGAAAACGAACCATAATTGAGTCGTTTTAAAGATTTATCATTCGATTTATATAAATATCGAGTTTACAAAATGAGGTCCCGATGGTTTTGTAGTTTATAAAATAAGTTTTCAAATGATAAAATATATTATAGCCTTCTTGAGCATCCGTGCCCTTCCGTGCCATCCTCATTCATTATGGACCTGAGATAAACATGCTAAAAAGTGTCAACACAAAGGTTGGTGAGTTCATAGAGTTTATAGATAAAACAGGTGAGTTCATAGGTCTGTGATGTGCGCCGTACTCGTCGGGCGTCCTTCTGCTCTTGGGGCAATGCGCCCTTTCTTATAAACTCGATGATTGGGGTCATCCATGTAGGACCTTGCTCCTCTATCACTGTGGATATCTCTGATCGGTCCCGAACCGTCAAGTTATCTCACACAAGCTAGCCACTTGTGAATGGCTAACCGTAAGAAACTTCAAACAGCCTGGAACCAAATGCAATGAAGATCGGGAGAGTATAGTGTTTCCCCGGGTCGTTATGTCCCAGCGAGCTGTGCACTGAATAATCAAACGAATAGTGATCGAGAGGATTTGAACGGAAAAGGTTTGTGATTATGAGTAATTATACCTAAAGAGAAAGTTTATAAATTACAGGGGCTTAAATGCAAATTAAAGAAAATTAAAAAGCTAAATTATATTAAATAAACGCTATCACTATTTGCAAAATGATGTTTCTTGATTTATAAAACAAAATAACTTAAATAAACTATTTTAATTAAAGCGTAACCTTAAATTACCTAAAAACGTGACCTAGAATGAAAACGCGCGTTATATGTAAACATTACGCGAGTGCGCAAGGAAAAACTTAAAATTTGTAAAATAAAAGTCCTACGAGTGTAAAAACAATTTTCCTACATTCTAATTGACTAAAAATAATTTTAGGAAAAAGCCGGCTATTTTTTTGACTTTTAAATTAATTACTACGAATTAAAAACTATAAAACACTAATCAAATTATAAAAATTACTAAAACTTTTTGGAAAATTCTGAAAAATTCACATAAAGTACTTTAAACAGTGCTGATCTTAAGAAAAATAAAAAACTTGGTGGTTGTTTTGTAAAATAAGCTAAAATTCAGCCAACAATTGCTTATTATGAAAACTGCCAATAGGCCTTAAAGGATTTGTTTGTGTAAAGTCCAACAAGACAAGTCCCAAGGGCGCGTTGGCATACAGGTACTCACTATGTCACTCTCAAAGGGGAGAGGTCTCAGGTTCGACCCCTGCCTCTCCCTTTTTGCTTCTTTATTTTTTTTTCTTGATTTTTCTTTTAAAGACTAATTAATAAAACAAAATAAGCATTATCTATAAAACTTGACTTGCAAAAGCTAGAGAATAAGCTGTAAAACAGCTTATTTAACTAATGAAGGACAGAAATCAAACAAACACTCCATATATGCAATCTTTTGGGGCAAAAATAAGCAAATGGAAAAGCACTAATCAAGCAAGGTGATCAAGGAATAAGTAAAAGGAAGTGACAGCTAATGAACATCTACAAAAATAAGCTTCCATTAAGCAAATCAAATGGGGATAACAGTTGGTCAAATAAGCTACCTAGGTGATGTCTTAACTAGAAAAGATAATGGCAACTAGGTATTTGACAACTAAAAAGCACAACTAAGCTAAGACTTGATCTAACAAACCTAAATGTACCTTTAGACACTTAAGGAGATTACAATAAACTGAGTGGAGAACCTGAATAACATTCCGAATGGTGGTCGATTGCTGCTGTTGTGCAGTCCCCAAAACAGCCCACTGAGAGCATTTTGAGCTTCTTTTTTCAGCTAACTAAAATATCCTAGGTGCAAATAAACTAATGCTATGTTGAGTTGGGTATGTGAAGTCTTAAGAAAACCTGTTTCGACACTTTTTTGATGAAAAATAAGCCGTTAAAAAGCACTTGGAACAGCAGCTATGGCTGCTGTTTTTTTTTTTTTGAGAGATTTGTTTTTCAAAACTTGAACAAAACTTGTAATATCAATTTGAATCTTGTAAAAACTAACTAAAAGCTTTAAAGTGAGTTTGACTTTAATAGTCAAAATGGGTAAAAACAAAGTTTTGTTCCAAAATAAGCTTGAACCAAACACCCCTGTACAGGGTGCTAAATTTTTTGAAAAATGATTTTATATTTCTTTTCTACCTTCAAAACTACTTAATAGCTTAAAAAGAGGACTTAGGACCGAGAATAAGGTAACAATAAGCTAATAAGCACTAAGTGCTTATTAGCAAAATAAGTAATAAGCAAGACAGTAAGATAAAAAGACTTTTTTCATTAATAAAAAAATTACAATTTAAAGACAGAAAACTTAAATTTTAAAAACTACTAAGTCCTAATGCCCCTCAAGGCTTACAAGAGCTTGCTATTTATACTACTATGCTAGGGTCTTCAAGTCTTCTCCTTCGTCTCTCTCTTCTCTGTTTTTTTTTCTTTTTCTTCGCTGGGGAAGATGGGTAACTTGTAGCAGGGTGTGGGGTTGTCAGGGAAGGGAGGAAAAGAGAGGTTGAGTGTGTCAGTGAGATGGGAGGAAGAGTTTTTTTTTTTTTTATTTTTATGTTTGTGTTTCTGTGTTTGTTTGGCGGGAAAAAAGGAAAAAAAGAAGAAAGGGGGTGTTAATTCTTTGACCGGGTAGGGTTTGGGTTGGATGGGTGGACCGGGTAATGGATTTGGGCCAAGGGTTTTTATTTGGGCTTGGTTAGTTATTAGGATTTAGGATTAGAGTTGTAGTCCAAGGCTAACATAGGGACTTAACATGTATAATTTGAAGTTCAAAGGGCCATAGCTGTGATTTTTGAAGAGTTTTTCCAAGAGCCAATCTTGACAATCTCTGAAAATTCCAAGGACCATAAATAATATTTTCCATTTTGAAAATCCGGGGACTTGTTTTGCCATTTTGAAAGTTGAGGGGCTGAAGCGCCAATTATGCAAACTTTGCTCATTTTCATCGATTTTAAACATTTTGCATCCGAAACATATAAAATGCACTTTTGAGATATTTTCGATATTTTGATGCATTCGAGCATTTTTAAATGTTTTTGATTCAGATTGACGAAAATGATGAGTATTTACACACTCATCAATCCCCACACTAAACTATTGCTAGTCCCTAGCAATCTTTTGAGAAAAACTTAATGGATTTGAATCTCTTTACCAAAAGCCATTACTTCGGAGTAGCCAAATGTTTCGGTTCAAGTAAGAACTATGGTGCACCGATAACCATGTGATTTTGAGCAAACCACCGCATTTCAACGGTTTGATTTGTCTTTACGAAAGCCGTTTGATTCGGACTAGCCAACTCTTAGATAAATTATCAATATTATCTTTGGTGAGTCGATTACCAATTATGGATTTTCCATCGCCTTTACCACAAGCCATAAACTTGCGGGCTAGCCAACTCTTCACTTTTAAGGATATGGTGTTGAATACCATACAATTTTGGGCAAATTGCAAGCGTCAACTGATTTGAGGTATCTTTACCAAGAGCGTTTGCTCTGGATTAGCCAATCCTTTTGTTTATTAGACATGGATCGATAACCATAAAGTGAGTAAATGAAAACACTTACTCCAAAAAAAAAATTTGGCCAAAATGGGGAATTGGGTGGTATAAACATGATAAAATTAGTGAGAATTCCCCCACACTAGAAATGAATATTGCCTCAATATTCAAAGTCTGCATTACTTATCTTGGCCGAAACGTAAAAGCAAATACTACGCCATTATTTTGAAAGATTTTTTTTTTTTTTTTTTTTTTTTTTTTTTTGAAAACTTCATATACAACAATGGGGCAACTCCCCACACTAGGGTGGTACACACGGGTGAAAACCCATGTTTAACTCTTGTTTTTGATTACCGAGTCGCTAGCCCGACTCGACCCATTAATTTGTTCATGGGAAGTAAGTGGAAGAGACAATCTCCATGGACTTTCATTCAAGATGTTTGGACAAACATTTGAAGCACGTGAAAGTTCCACACCGATGAGATATACATAGAACCGGCTCAAAATGATAAATGAAAATGCCGGGGTCAAAGATAGTGTCTTCATTCCCAAAGGGTGAAGATGAAGAGAAATCACAAGATATTTGAGGAAAGGAAGAAATATTTTGATAACAATCAAGATCCATTCTTCATTCTCAAATGTAGACATATCGGGAGGAAGGGTGAGGGTAGTATCATCAATAAGCAAACTCGTATGATAGAGTACACCTTCCGAGCCAATATCATCCTCAAGATCAAAATAGAAATGATCATGTTAGGAGGAGATATGTCATGAGAGAGTTCACCGAGAACTCTTCATGAAAAGAATCATTCACATGAAGTGAAATTGTGAACTCTTGTTCCATTGTGGGCTCATCACTATCCTCGGTGCGAGTATCAAAGAGTGGATTCTCGAGAATTAAAGTGAATTCAGTCGAATTCAAATACGGATTAGTGAGAGTTGTTTTGAATGCTTCGTGAACAAAGTGATCAACATTCTCTATTTGTTAGTTGAGAAGTGAGTGAGCGATCATCATAAGTGAGACTTTCAATCTCTCCAGTTGGCGAAATCAAAGAGACCATCGTTACTTTCGATGAAAGTGGATTGATGTGAGTGAGTTCATGGTGAACTCCTCAA
>CM040238.1:162084960-162251114 GCA_022545495.1 Chrysanthemum lavandulifolium | reverse complement strand
ATCATTATAATTGCATCGGTGAGTTTTCATAGCCCCATTTTCAATTGTTTTGTACTATTTTGAGGAGATACATGCTCAACTATTTTCATTTACTTTCATAAGTACTTTAAACATTTAAGGATTACTGATGAGTTTCGTAGCCCCTACTTTTGTATGTTTTGAACTATTTTGGGGGAGATCATGCTTAAATATTTTTCACAAGTACTTTAGATTTCTAAGGATAACTTCTATCATGATCACCATCGTTTCAAAACCGAATGTTGTACTATATCAATTGTTCTTGTTTGCGTGCTATAGTTCTACGTCGAATAATGTGCTATATCAGTTGACTACTGATACATTGAGTCATGTACTATTGATTATGTGCTATAGTTCATCGTCGAATAATGTGCTATATCAGCTGACTACTGATACATTGAGTCATGTACTATTGATTATGTGCTATGGTTCTACGTCGAGTTAGGTACTATTGTGAATTCATTTGACATCATGGGCTTGAACATAAACTATACATATTTTGGCAATGGGTTGTAAACCTGCGTGTTGCAAGTTTTGTATGGGCGGAACTTGGGCCGAGTGGATTTACAATGCCTTTGCCGCATGGACATTCTTTTAAGGTTTTCATGACAACACAAACTCTATGAACTCACTCAACCTTTGTGTTGACACTTTTAGCATGTTTTATCTCAGGTATCTAAGGCATACACTTCATGGCATGCATGTGGATCTATCATAAAGTCGTGGTGACGACGCGTCACACATGGGATTTATGCACTTTAAAACATCGTTTGGCTTGTAACAAACTTATTTCCGCACAAGTTGATTTTCATTTGGGACCTATTCTTTGTAAACCCTGATTGTTTTAATAAATCAAACGATGTGTTTTCCAAACGACACTTTAGGTCGCTCAATATAACTGTAACTTTGATGCTATGACGGTCCTCCCAATGTATTCCATTCACCGCAAAACAGTAATTTGGGGTGTGACATTTCTTTGTGTCATTTGTAAAGACATTCCTAAGTCGCTAAATGTATGATTCTCTTTTTACTTTTCTTGATAATTAAGTATACCTATTTAGGTATTTATATGAGTATCTTTTCTGCAAATTACATGTTTTACATGAAGCTTCATTAGGAAGCCTTTTTCTTACATACGTGTCTTAATTCTCGTCTAAAGTCGTGGTATATAAAACTTATGTTTTGTTTTTCTTTTAATTCAATAATAAAACAAAAACACGAATTTCAAAAATTCCTCCTTCCCTATAAAAACTCCCACCGTTGACCTATCTATCAAATCCTCACTTTTTCAAATCTTCCAATTTCAAAATTTCCTCTCAATCAAAAACTTCATCTTCCTCCTCATTCCATCTCAACCCGAAACCAAGAAGATCCGTCATCAACATGGTTTACATCGCACTTGTGCTCATCGCCTTAACACTCATCGCACTCAGTGTTCCCTATGATGAAGTTCACATATGGAGACATTTACTTTGTGTTGTTAATCTACATTGGGATCATATACCCAATCCTTTATATCATCCTTAGCATTGAAAGACAATATTACTAATAATCTTGTTATCTTTGTTATTATTTATTTTCTTGTGATTTATATGTTTCATATTCCTTCGTGATACATTAGAAGTCATGAATGCATACTATAAGAAAATGTAGGATAAAACACTTCTCGTGCTATAAAAATATAAAACCTATGTTTTTATCAAAATCTGTTCACATTGCATCCACGGATCCCGAAGTTATACTAGCGGATCCCTTTTGAAAAGGAACCGTGGGATCCGGTCCCCATCGAGAATGCTTTTTCATACAAATTAAAACCATTTTTCTTCTAGAAGTAATACTCCACTAGAATGTCAAAACCATAAGTGAGTCAAGTGTCTTTCTTGTTTAAAAACCATTGTTAATAAAAATCTAATAAAAACGTTAGATAATTATAGGTTGACCATAAACATCACCTCTTATTAACCCACCACTTCTATAGGTTCAACTATGACGCATGAATACGAGTTTGATTTTTCACCACTAGCGTCTACACTCCTAACATCTCTCTCGAGCCCAACACATCCTGCAATCATGTCCGTGGGTTCAACAATCTCGAAACCCGCACTTCCATGAAGGACGATGATGGTGTGTGTAAATACTCATCATTTTTGGTCAAATCAATCAAGAAACACTTAAAAACGCCTGAAATGCATCAAAATCGAAAATATCTCGAAAATATCATTTTATATGTTTCGGATGTAAAATGTTTAAAATCGATGAAAACGAGCAAAGTTTGCATAATTGGCGGTTCACCCCTCAACTTTCAAATTTTGTCAAATTCACCCACAGGCACTTATTTTAAAAGAAAAGTCACCAAAGGTCCTTTTGGAATCATAAATTGTCATAATTAGTCCTTTGGTGAAAAGTTCCAAAAAATTTGAGAAATTACAAGTTTAGTCCCCGGAGTTTCAAATTTGGGCAAATTCAGTCCTTTGGAAAATTAAGTTTTACAAGTTTGGCCCTTGGATTTTTGGAGAGTGTCAATGATAGCCCTTGGATTACATTTGCAGAAGTTACATGAATGGTCCCTGGAGTTTTGAATTTTACACGTTTGGTCCTTGAAATCTAATTTGGCTTCACTACTAATCCTAAGTCTTAATAACTACCAAAACCCAAAAATAAAAACCCAATCTACCCCAAGCCCAACCTCCCAACCTTTTACCGGTCCAATTCCCTTAACTCAATCCAAAACACCCACGCTTAAAATAATTAAAACACTCACGGGTTCCCTTCTCCTTCCCCTCATCATCACCGCAACTCCTATCCCTACTCCATCATCATCACTCCCACCTTACTCCTACCCTCCAAACACCCAAGCCAAGATGCATTAAATGCTCCTTCCATCGCTACAAGTTATCACCCAACTGGCAAAAAAAGAGGTTTCCGCCAAAAGCCATCAATGGCTAAAACCAATCAAGTGATCCAATGGCTCGATTAGTGGTGGATTTGCTCAAAGGACACGTGGAAGACCTTTTGATGTATAAATAGAGAGAGAAGGCAGAGAGTGGGAGTTAGTTAGTTTTAAGTTTTAAGCATTTTCTTATTTGTTTAACTAATTGTATCTTTCATTTCAAAGGTGAACCCGCTTATTGTATTTTCGATTATTTTTATAATTCTTACATTGTACCGGCTTTACACTTTAATCAAATTCGGTTTTGGTGAATTTCCAAATCCCAATCTCATTTACGTGATCAAGACTTCTTACTAGCTTATCGAGCACTCAAGACACAATTTCAAATTATTTCACCAAGATTTTCGACTGAGCATCTTATAAACAAATACAAAAAAAATGGAAATCTCTTGAAAATAAAAAAAACAAAAAATATAGTCAAGCAAAGTTAAGACTAACCTTAGTTGTTCACATTGCTTTATAAGTCGTTATAAGCTCTTCAATAGCTTATGAGTTGCTTATATGTGCCTTTACTCGATTTCACTCAAAGTTCTCACATTGGTCAACAAAGTCCACCGCAGCTACAAAGGTGTAATCGACACAATTCTTGCTAATGATGGTGAAAATGGGGTTGAATTGTGCAACTGTGGGTGATATCGATTTCTGGTAGTGGTAATTTGATCTAAAATAGCATGCCATTGTCACAGGAGTCTTGTAAGTCCTAATCTGCTTTCATATTCTAAATCAGTGTTATAACTTTAGTGATGATTGATTGTTGATGTTTCATGTAGCAGTAGTTGTTGATCTTAGCTTGTTTGTTAAGTAGATATCATCATTTGGTCATTAGCAGTCACTGCTTCATTTCTATTTTTCTTACTTGCATTCTTTAATTTAGGATTGCATTAGTACTGTTTATTTAGCATTATTAAGATCATGTTAGTTCATTGAGATTTAGCTGTACCATATGATCTATTTAGTGGTAATTAGCACACTTAGATCTGTTTTGAAGATTGGGTAAGCTTGGATTTGAGATTAGACTTAGGAGTTGCATTTTAGTTAAGTAAAGTAGTGTTTGGATTAAGGGTCATTTAGGTGTTATAAGCTAGTACAGAGGGTAAGCTCTGTAAATCCAGTCTACCCTAGGTTCAATACAGTCATTGCAGACTTAGTTGTGCACTCTTTTCCTCTTAAAGTCAAAATGATAATCTCACTGCTGTAATTTCCATTTCAATTAAAGTTTGAATTAGAAAGTCTGTATACTAGGTACAGAATCATATAGGTCAGTGTAATTAGGTCTCACTACATCTTAAAACATCACTAATAACCTGTTTTTTTAATCAAAGTCTATTTAAGTCAAACTACAAAGAATTTCAAAAGTCAAAAGTCATAACAGCAGTTTTCATCAAACTTTCTTGGATCATCACTAGTTAATCCTTGGTCAAAAGTTTTGGTATTTTGGATTTGAGAAGTTGAGTGGTCTAGTGTTTAAAACTGATTTTGCAAAATTTTACAACATCTCCTTAAGCTTCAAAGAAGCTTGTCAATTGCCATATGCCCCATGTGACAGGGCATAGTCACAAAGGTAATTTTCTCGGTTCTTGCAGAGCTTGTCAAGAGCTCGGTTTAGCTCATCTCGTGCTTATCTTTGGTTTATAGGTAGCTAGCGGGTCTAGTTTAGGTTCCAACCCGGTTTTGATTTCCACTATTGGGTAGCTTAATTTCAAGTCGCAGCAAAGCCTCAATCTGTTTAAGCACTTAGATTTCAAAACATCAAATCTTTGTAGTTTTCATTTCAAAGGTATAGAGTAGTTGTATTTAGTTCATTTCTAGCTTATTATAGCTTCCGTGAAAGTTTGGTGCTCATTTGTAGCCTTTAGCTTATTTCAGTCTTTATTACTTAAGCGGTTTCACTGACTTCATTTTCTCACACACAAGCTCTTGCTTTCATATTTTCTTAGATTCAAGATATTATTTTAGACTTTTCCTAATTTTTCATATTTTTCTAGCATTGTTGTTATTTTTCCTCATTTAAAACAGTTTTAGGTAATTTTAATTAGCTTTTAATACAATTAAATCGGAAAAACTTCAAAAAATAAGTTTTCATTTTCCTAGGTTAAGATAAATATAAAAGTCAAAAATATTTTTCTAGATTTTCATAGTTTAATTTGTAATTTTTAGCAATTTAAGTAGTTTCAAATAGTTTTAATTAAGTAGAAAATAGAAAATAATCGAAAAATATAAATTAGTTTTGAAAAATCTATTTAGTTATTTTAGATTTTCTAAGTCATAATTTCATTTTCTAGCTTTATTTCATATTTTCTTGTATTTTAGGGTATAATTAAATAAGTAAAATTAGTTTTTAATTAATAATAATTAATTAAATAGTTATAAAAATAATTTTCTTTTTCTAAAAATTTTCTCTTATCATTAGGTTTGTAAAAATGTTATTTTCATATTTTTAGGATTAATATTGTTTCATTTTCACATTTTCTTTTATGCGTTACGTAGTTTTAATTTAGATTTATAAAATCAAAACATCGCTTTAAAAATAGTGATAGCGTTTATTTAATATAATTTATCTTTTTATTTCTCTTTAATTTGCATTTAAGCCCCTGTAATTTATAAACTTTTTCTTTAGGTATAATCAATCATATCTCTTTTCCGCTCAAATTCTCTCGATCACTATTCGCTTTATTATTCTCGCATTTCGTTGGGACATAACGACTGGGAAACACTATACTCTCCTGGACTTCATTGCATTGGTGTCCGAATGTTTTAAGTTTCTTACGGTTAGCCATTCAAGGTGGCTAGCTTGTGTGAGATAACCAGCGGTTTAGCACGAATCAACGTGTTAGACACCTCTCTACAATTCAAGAAGGTATCAATACCTCCTTCCGAGTAGTAGGACTAGAATGTCTTCTTGAAATCAACTAGAAGATATGTCCAAGGTTTATAATGGAATTCTTCCGTCAAGTCGAACTCGATCGTAACGAGGATCGCTTCTATCTCTTTTGTTTTATATCAAAACCAAAAGTTCACTCTAACCCTTGGGCATTTTGCTCACATCCTCCGGATTCCAAATCATGGACAATGTGCCTTCACCAAGATTGGTCTCTTGATTCTCTCTTCAACTTCGTGAAGAAAATAGTCCATATTGTTCACACATACCCTCTGCGGAAGATTTAAATCGCATAATATGCAAACCTCGACCATATTATCTCGATCCAAACATTATCTTTACAAGGGATATCCAGAAGAGTACAAGCCTCTTGCACTCATCCCACGTGAAAATGTTTGGAGTCTTAGGAAATCGAGAATTCTTCCCGCTTGTTGTGCTTACATGTTGTCTTGTTGCTAACACAATACTTCTTCGCATGAAGCGGTGCAAATCTTCAAGGCTCCAAGAATAAACTCATCCCTTATGGAATGTTCTTGACACGCCTATCATAATGTTATGCACTTCCATCCTCAATTTCAAAGTCCGTTGTACGTACTTGTGAACAAGATGATGGAACCGCTAAACATATCTCTCATGAAGACTTTCTTCATTCTTGATTCCACCAACACTCATCAACCACATAATGATCCTCCTAGTGAAAACACTCAAGAAACCTAGTAGTATTCCAAAATAGGTTCAAATTCTCTTTTATTCATGCTCTATCAATGTAATCCAATTCCTTCATGAAATAAAACATCTTACATTTGATATCTTAGTATTAGAACTCCTTTTAGACTATCCTTGAGATATAATGCATTGTCAAGATCATTGCATACCTTTAGTAAAGGTCCCTTGAGCGAGATAGGCGGATCCCAAAGATTGTGCTAGACGGATCCCTACACTTAAGGAACCGTGGGATCCGGCAAACATAAAATGCAATTGCAAGCATTATATTTCAAACATATCCTTAGAACACCTCACACTAAGCTAAACATAGTGTCTTAAGGCAAATTAAGTCCTTATCAAGATAGGTTGATCCTTCCTACTCACACACCTAGATCACACTCTAAAACGCTTGTAGATCTACCATTTCATTTTAATCCATTACTCTTCCGCTCTCAAACTCACACTTCATTTTCTACTTTGTCTTTAGAAATCTTTCGATTATGACAAAATTGATCATAAATCATCCTCATCTCAAAATTGATCAAAGTTGATCAAAATCTAGTTTTTCCATCTCAAAGCTTCTAGGATATTTTCCAAAACACTATCCTAAGACACAACCTGATCTCTAGGATCATTTAGCTTCAATTGACACTCTACATTATTAGTGTCATCCTTGCTCATCCATTGGTACTCTTGAAAGTTCCAAATCCTTCCATAAATAACAATCATTAGCTACATCATTCATTACCTTCAAGTACTCAAGCACCTCTTCATTTAAAACACTTAGGAGGACTGAAACACTCAAGATGATATAGGTCTTAGATCTTAGAAACATCATTTCCACTTTTCATAATCATGGAAAGCCGGTTCCCTAGGATTAGCCTAGACGGATCCTACAAGAAAGGAACCGTGGGATCCGGATGATGCTTTATGTCAAATCTTGCTTAATCAATCATTTCAACTCATCTTCCTAACTCAAACACTCCATCTCATCTTAAATGAATTCCTAGATCAAGACAACCTCTGAAGTTGACTCTTTTGCATGTTAATCATCACATTCCAATGAATCCTAGTGGCTTAAGGCTTAAATGTACTTGCCAAATCTCTTGGTTTATAAACCACTTTGTTAGAACCTCCATATTCATCACTCTCATCCTAACTTTCAGCTCTTGCAACCTCTTGAAATCATCTCATCATGAGGAAAACCCCAAGTAGTAACTTATCCACCAAAGAACCACCCATGAAAAAGGCTCGTGTTATACACGAAATCTCTTCAAGCGAATCATCTCCTTAAGCCAACAAATGATAGGATTCTTCCTCATCCAATCAAACCAATTCCTAAAAGGATAGTACCACAAAACTACCAATACCAAACACTACCATACCTCCTAGGCCAAACAATATTATCTCCACTAAACCATCACCATTGGTTCCTAGAGCTATTTCATTTACATCCCACTATCATCACCACATCTCTACAATTTAGAGGACTTGCCTCTAGACCGTCTCATCCGCTCACGACAACATTCTCCTCATTAGGAGGAATAATGGTTCAAAATCAAAGTGTTGAGTCAACACTTGCCCGCTTCCTTTTCACCGTTTCCATCATATAATCCCATTTGGATTATGAGAAATCATCAAAGTCAACCACCCGATCATATGAAAGTTGACACCTCTACCACCACCATCATTCTTGGTTGAGTCATTCTCAAATGTACCTCCACCAATCCTCCATCGTTTGAAGCTCCATTAAGCCGCTTCACTTGATCCTTCGCATCAAGCTATTTCATTTCCTCCACCACCACTACCTAGCCATGACAAAGATTGCTATCATTGTCAACATGTTGAAAGTTTGATACATGAAGTACGAGAAGACCAACGTTTCATGTTCTATCATCTCCTCGAACGTTTCGACAAGATTAAACCTTAACAAAACTTGAGCTAGAAGATTTTAGTGGTGTCCTAGCATCAAGCGTTAGTTGGTCTAGAAATTCCTAGTCATGTATTATCTATTTTCTTAGTTTTTAGAGTCATGTATATCATAACTCTAGTTTTATTAAATGGAATTACATGCTACTTGTTATTTTTTTTCTAAGCATATGATTACCTTGTATTCATATCTCATTTTGTGATAACATTACTTGTTATATCACCGTTCTTGAAATTAATCACCTACTACGGATCCTCGAAATTTCTAGACGGATCCCTACTAGGAGGAAACCGTGGGATCCGTGAGATGTAAATTTTCTTTCTACTAACTTGAATCACATTTGCGAAAATTGTGAATTATACTTACTTACTAATCTTTGTTTTGTAGTTATTCAATTTACATGAAGACTTTGACATCCTAAAGCTGGGGAGCTTTATGTCAAAGCAATACATTGCAAATTACTTGCAATACTAGGTTTACATTTCGTGACATCCCGTGCATAATTGCAATCATCAAGGTGGAGCACATTCGCCACTTAGACGAAATCTTTGCAAACTTACTTGCAAACAAACTAGATTAGTATCACTTTCTTGACACCACACATGGGATGGACTCGTCAAGGGGAGTAAAGACGAGATCCATTCCGTTATCTCGCTCTCTTTTTTTTCTTTCTTTTCTTTCACATGTGTTGCTTTCCTTCAAACACTTTTGTTTCGACAAAAGGGGAGAAAAAGTAAAAACTACAAATTCAAACTTTTACAATTTTAGCTTTTCCTTAAAATAATTTTATGTTTTGTCATCAACAAAAGGGGAGATTGTTAATACAAATAAGTCAGTAAAACGTTTATTTATATTTTACGATCTTCTAATGTTTTGTCGATAACAAACGTAAAATCATTTTAACGAAACAAATAAAATACATAAAAGGTTTGAACTAACGATTTCTACCATATTCACATTTTCACATAAAACACTAAAACAAGTATAAGTGATTTTATGATTTAAGTAATACATATGTACAACAACTAGTGTTTACATATTTGGATAAAATATACACATAACCAAGATGTAGTATATTGGTAATATAAATGGGTAGAAACTTAAGTATCACAAACCCATTGGGCAAATACATTGAATGTAGGTGGGTACAACCCAAAGCCCATAACCCATGGATCTTGACCCATAACCCATTGCATGACATCATGCTTATATCATACATGGATGATATCCATAACCCATGGATCAACCCATACCAGTGACCAAGTGCATTGCACTTAAGGATACATTGTATCTAGCCAAAGATCCATGGTTCAACCCATGACCCATAACCAAAATACCCATGGGTAAAATGGGCGTCCCACGGATCCCTAGCTTAACGCAGACGGATCCTCTTGTGGAAGGATCCGTGGGATCCGGGGACAAGATGGGATTTTTCTCTATAAATAGTGAGTCATTTCTTCATTATTTCTTACCCTTTCTAACACACTTTCTCCCCGAGTTAAATCTCACTAACCTTAGATCCAAGAGATCTATGTTTGTAGTTTTGTTTTTGTGTGATCTTTTAGGTTCCTCTTAAAGGCAAGATTACCACCTTTGAAGTCGAGCAAGCTCAAGTCCATGAGTTGCCAAGCTTCCTCATCATCAAGGCTACTAAAGTCTTCTTTGATGATTCCTTTATTTCTTCAAAGAAGTGTAGTGTTGAAGACATTAGTGAAAGGTGTCTCAGTGTCAAGACGAAGATATTAGTGAAGAGTATCTATCGTCTATAGCATAAGCACTTGTGGTAGGTGCTTAGAAGTCAAGACAAGAAGCATTAGTGAAAGGTGCTTAAGTTAAGACTTGAAGCATTAGTGAAAGGTGCTTAGAAGTGAAGACACAAGACATTAGTGAAAGGTGTCTTGTAGATCTAGTCAAAGCCATTAACGAAGGTGCCTTAGATGTACATTCGATATGGTGTGTTTCGATGTACTAGATAGACTAGCATTAGATCCAAGGATATTGATGTCATTGATGATGTTGTAAAGGAGTAGATCTCCTTTGGGATTAGTCGTTGGTGTAGTGTGGTAGTAGTTCCTCCATTGCAATGGAACTAGGTATAGCCTAGTACCTTATAAAGGGTAGGCGACGTTGTGTAGGTTTGGTTCACCTTGGGTGAAAGAACTCGGTGGTTAGCCTAGCAAGTATAAAGGGTAAGCGACGTTGTGTTAGGTGTGGTTCGCCTTGGTGTGAAGGAACTCGGTATTTAGCTTTGTACCGGAAAAAGGTTAAGCGACGTTGTGAAGGCTTCTCCGCCATAAGGAGAGTGGTGTAGTGTTTACGAACTCGAGTAGGTGACTCGGGGAGTGGAGTAGGGAAAGGAAGGTGTCCTTATAGCCGAACCACTATAAATACTGCGTTGTGGTTTTCTGCTTTACTCTTATCTTTTCATTACATATCTTTATATGCTTGTTTATCAACATCCAACACACACAACCAAATAGATTGACATAAGTTGATCTAAATAGTTTAAAAGGAAGTTTTAATTGGTAAAACTATTCAACCCCTTCTTCTAGTTTTCCACAAGTTTGAAGATTTGGGGATTAAACATAATGTTTTGAAACCTGGTTCGACCCGGGTGGTTCAACCGGTTGAACCGTTCTGGTCAAAAAACGGGTCGATTTAAACCGAGTCAACCCGACAGGTTGGGTAAAAAATGGGTCAAATTAAACGGGGTCGACCCACCGGGTTTGAAGCTTCCTGGGTCAACCCGGTTTTCGATATGTATTAATTGTTTCCTTTTAAAATATATGTTTTCAATTTTCTTTTTAGTTTCAACTTTTCACTTTTTACTTTTGGTTTTTCTTTTATATATTGTATAGCGAGTTACCGCGCATTGCGATTTACGGTACACTGTGACGATGTCGAGAAATATATCTCGATAAGACCGATTCACCGGTTTGTATCGTTTCAATGGGTTCTCTCCGGTTCGTTTTGGATGGCTTTTATTGGTTAGCCGAACCGGTAGCGACACCGATTCCTGGTTAAACCCGTTGGTCCGGTCCGATTTTCAAAACTATATGTACGATCAACTTGTTAGCTTGTATGAAGCTTTATGTGTTTTATTAATTTATATAATGTGTATAATAACATATACTTTTTATATATGTGTTTTATTAATTTAAAAGTAACATTAATTAGTGTGTTTAATTATTTTATATTTTGGATTATGTTGCAGCTTGTTTAAATTGTACATTGTAAAAATTTTACTGCAGTTTTTAGTAAGGGGTGTTTTAATTGACTGTTTTTATTTTGTATATATGTTTTAATTGGTTGCATGATGTGAATAAATTATTATACTTTTAAGTAATAAGGTGTTTTAATAAGAGTATTAATTACATCATACATTTCTCTCACTTTTGACTTTCAACATTTCATTTTTCAATGTTTGACCGTTTTTCTTATATATGTAGTATAGATATTGAAAAGTTTGACTTGAGATAAATTTAAAAATGAGAATAATAAGAAATAATTATAATTACACATTAGAAATGCATCGATTTGAATTATATGCATCATTAATCTTGTAGATACACCATAATATATTTTCTAGCAAAAAATTAGATGCATATACATATATTAGATGCATTTTATCAAGTTAGAAGAATCGCATGTATTTTTCGTTCTGTGTGAGTCAAATTTGTTGCTATGTTTACTTTGCATCTTTTTCATTTCAAAATCTCTTTCAAAACTAATTGAGACACATATAAATGAATAAAGATACATCTAATTCCAGTCGATGCATATTAAATATATAATATATAGTTATTTGTCATTTTTCTGTTTTTAAGTTTTTTTATCAATAAATCCTTACCAAGTTAAGTTAAAGAAATTAATACTTACACCACATATAACCTCATATATCACAAATAAACCACATGCACATAAACCATTTGAAGTCGCATACCAATAATTCAAGTAAGGAAATTTGTAGGTACGAAAATAGTTGCACGCAACTTGCACAAAAGGGATGGCGGGCCAAACCATTAATAGCATACAACTTTCTCCTTTCGTTTTTCAATACAACATTCAAACAAGTAATGTCCATATTTCACAGCATTATTAATAATTATACACCTAAGTTTCCACTAAAACCTTATTATCAAAGTCAAATATACAAAATTTATGTGAAGATTAGTGTTGTGTTGTGTTGGCTTTAAGTCTGTCTCGTCTAGTCGTCTTAATATGTTTCAATGTTAAGTATGATATTCAAAAACACGTAACTGTGTTACCTAAAAATATACTTCACCTAAAACTTTATATATGCACTTAAGAGTGAAGACTTTTCTGTATTTAATCATTAATTTATCATGATGATACCTTATCATATATAGTACATGATCATTTTCAAGTTTGATGTTACTTTTAAGTTTTAACAAACGTTCATATATCCACGTGTTTATTGTTGTTAGGTGATTCTTGGATAACATTTCTGAAGAAGAAAAATTGGATTTTGTTACAGATAATGTTGAGGTTTTGCTCAAGATTAAAAGCATGTAAAATCAAGTATACATAAAGTCGTCTGAAAATGCTTATATATGTATGGGTATGGATCTAGTGAGAAAAGTAATTGAAATGGTAAGAATGAGAAATAGTATTAGCCACACATTTTAAATGACGGAGAGAAATATAAGGGGAGATGCATCTATATTTTCGAGTGCATCTGAAATGTGCGGTTGTGATTTCTTCTCACTCTTCTCATTTTAATTTTATTTCTCATCTAATCCTTACTCATATATCATATATGTATATTCAAATATTTTAAACATGAGAAATATTATAATCACATACATCTTACAAAATTATTTTCACAAAATGATTTGTTAAAAAAAAGAGTTGGTAAAGGTAAAAAGAAAATAAGTGGACCGAAAATAAGTGAACCAAATGTCATGACACATCATTATGTTAAAGTTTTTTTTGAATATTATATATTTATGTGGATGTAGCAAACCTTTTCAAACATAGCCTTTGGTATTATACTATTTTGTTTATGAGTTTCCAAAACCCTAATATAAGAAACTCTTTGACTCATTTGTTGGCAAAATGCATTTTGTGATGAAGTCATAAAGAATTTGTAGTGATCACAAAGTTTGATTAGCCTTGGAATAAAATAAAACATTTATTGATAAGTAGTTCTAATGCATCTTGAATACCTATTATTCTTTAAACTTTCCTTGTAAAAGTTTCAAAATGATGATTGAAACGGTACGCAAACTCTTATTTTCTATTGCTAAAAACTCAAAAACTCAAAAACCAAAAGAGAAATTGCTCAGAAGCGCTATAAATATTCGAAGAATGGAACAGCTATGATGACCCAACATCATAAGAAGCGCAGTATTCCTCACTGCAATTGAAATGCACCAGCCGGGAATCGAACCCGGGTCTGTACCGTGGCAGGGTACTATTCTACCACTAGACCACTGGTGCTTTCATGCATGCTTATTCTACATATGGCTTTATATAATATTATTCATTGGTGGATTATGCCGTGCTTTTATATGTAACAAAGTCTTAATTCTCCTCCTTTCACCATTAATTTCATATATACCCAAATTACAACATTTGTATGATGAATAGAGGCGAATATTGGAGTCAAGGTGGCAAGTGCCCCAACCCAAAATTTTGTAGTGCAATTTTTTTGATATTTTGAGTTATTTGTTGAATTGCCCCCTCGAAATTGTCTGACCTTAATCAAGTTTCGGACATTTTTGAAGTGTAGGTTTTATTTTCTGAAATATTGAAGAAGATAACTCAAAACGCCATTGTAGAACAGTGTTATGTAAAGATATTGCACGGAAAACGAAAAAGAAAGACTAAAAGCTTTATTTGTTTCATTTGTCTTTTAGTAGAATCACATGCGTGTCTTTTATTATTGTATTTCTTTTGTTTGAAACTTATTTTATGTTTTATATATTATCAACATTATATGTTAATATAGTTGTTGTCAGTTTGGCACAACAGATATAGCATTCAATTTGAAAAGAAATTTAAACTCCAAGTCATATTGTTGCACAAGTGCTTTTTACTTATTTTAAGAGCAATGATACATTTAAAAGGAGTTTATAAAATTATATTTACTTGACAAGTACATGTAAAAGGTAAGAAAGTAAAAAAAATATTACGATACAATATGATTGAACCATTAGACTATCATTGTGTAAATATACTTTTATAAATTCTTTCTACAAGATGTCACAAGTTCAAAGTTAATTACATATGTTACACGGAATGGTCAAGACAATCACGTAGACAATTACAAGTAACCTTGATATGAAATTAATCATCCATTATCGCTTAATTATTTGAGTTAGACATGCTTATGTTTGCCAACGATATTACTTTTTTGCATTTTGTTTTCGGTAAAATTTTTTTTGCCCCCTTAAAATATTTTTTTGCTCCGCCGCCATGCATTGATGTATGATGATTTTAATGCGTCCAAAATTAATGATGAAAAAGAATAATTTCATTTGTCGCCTTCATGTGACATGATTTAAGTGTAGACATATTCTTTACACTTTCAGAATTCCATGTCTTTAATCTTTCATCATGATACTACACGATTTTATGTTGGTCTGTGAACCTAGTCAGATGGCCGGTTACCATTTTCCTCTATTTTTATTTACACTTTCACAATTTCATCACAGAATTGAAATATGCAACTCGAATAAATCTTTATATTGTCTACTTTACATGTAATTCTTTAAACAGAACTATACGAGTATTAATCTTCTTTTAGTCGTCATATAGATGGGAGATCAAAGTTCAAGATGCTTGAATCAAATTTTAGAGCTATACAGAACAAGCTAAGGATACAATGTCCGTTGCACGAATTATAGAGTAACTAATGATTAATAGCTTTAGTTTCTCTCAAATTTCCTTCATCGACAGGTACCCAACCAGTAATGCTGTAACTAAGAAAAGGGGAGCCTTTCTAAAAAAAAAAAAAAAGAAAAGAAAAGGAAAGATCCCATAAACCATTAGTCTCCAGAAATCCAAAATGTAACCCCAAAAGAAATCATTTCATAAAATGGTAATCCACAATGAGACCTGGAGTGACAATAGGCATATATGCCTATAACATACAACTATACCAAGAAATATATTTTCACATGTACAAACTCGAACCGACAGTTAGACCATTAAAAAGCAGATGTAACCACCCAACCAACATACTCAGCATATCATTTGAGCAAAAAAGTCCCCTTGTTTTCTAAATTTTGTAACTTTTTCTCTACATTATAACACAACAAACCAAAAAAACCAAACAAAGATCTGTTTAATAGGTAGCTTCCAAGTAAAACTAGCAAAAAAAAGGTTTACTTTCCTCCCTAAAAGATCAGTTATATCTGGTAGATTAGCATCTAAAGATTATCCTGCTTTCGGACTAGCTCTTTTTTTTATACACTTCAATCACGAAATTCAGGCTGATGATAGAGGGGGGAATTCTTCTTCGTTCTTGAGATGGAATGCATTCTCTCCGTTCCTGGACACCCCACAAAAACAACACACACAATAAGTATAAAGAGGCCAGATGTTGCACGTTCAACCCAATCAGTTATAAATGGGTCCATTCGGACCAAGTTTTTCTCTATCATGTCATGGCATTAAAATTTTGAAGTCACCCAAAGTGTAAGATTAAAGTAAGATACCTCCTAAATCCTCTAATTAAGGGAGAAATAGTAATAAAATTTGAGCCAATATAATATTTGTTATCATATTTAACCCCAGTAAGTTGACAACAGAATAATAAAATTAAAAATTTAGACTACACAGATATTAACCTATTTTGAAAAATTTACCCGACCAACACTTTGCCATCCTAAGAAAAATACTAAAAAGAGCTGTAGATTTAAAGTACCTTCGCTGTTTTCTAACTTTGGGGCTTTGCACAATGGGAGGAGACGCCTCCCGGTTAGGCAGGTCCTCGGGCAGAGATTTAAAAGATCCAAACTCAAGTTTCCTTGAATTTGCAAAAGCGTTGGTGGCTGAGTTAACCTGGCTAGGCTGCTGCTGGTGAGTTTGTTTGGATAAGTTGGCATTGCCATTGCCGTGGTCTTGTCTTGGGGACCGTTGATGTCGCGTTTGGGTTGCATGGTTATTAGCTTCAACAGCTAATTTTGGTTCACCAGAACCTTCACGAGCTCGTTGAAGATTGGATAAGTTGGCATTGCCATTGCCATGGTCTTGTCTGGGGGACCGTTGATGTCGCGTTTGGGTTGCATGGTTATTAGCTTCAACAGCTAATTTTGGTTCACCAGAACGGGTTGCATGGTTATCAGCTTCAACAGCTAATTTTGGTTCACCAGAACCTTCACGAGCTCGTTGAAGATTGGATAAGTTGGCATTGCCATTGCCATGGTCTCGTCTGGGGGACCGTTGATGTCGCGTTTGGGTTGCATGGTTATTAGCTTCAACAGATAATTTTGGTTCACCAGAACGGGTTGCATGGTTATTAGCTTCAACAACTAATTTTGGTTCACCAGAACCCCCACGAGCTCGTTGAAGATGATGACCATTGAAGACTGGTTGAAGATGATGGACGTTGGAGACTGGTTGAAGATGATGGTCATTGGAGACTGGATGAAGATGATGGCCATTGGAGACTGGTTGAAGATGATGGCCATTGGAGACTGGTTGAAGATGATGGCCATTGGAGACTGGTTGTTGTCCACCCCTTCCCTCCCCTTGTGGGTGGTGGTTTCTCTTGCATGTAGTGCAGCTCTGCATCAACATGTTCAATCAGATGATTTTTGGTACATAATATAACATCGCCTGTAGCTTTTAGGATTAGCATGTTAATTTTGGCAACCGAAATGTTACTTGCTTATTCAGTCGGTACTGACTACTGACGTACCAAGATTTTTTTAGCAAAGTATACCATAACTATCTTTATTCTTATATTTAACACAATAAAAATTCTATTTTTTCAAAATATGCATATCCATACATTGTGGTTATGGATGTCGGTCGATATAGACACATGGTATGGTATTGGAGACATCTCACAAACAACCAAGAAACCATAACATATAATTTTCATGGACGAAGGGGTACAGCTATTTGCCATTAGACGGATTTCACATACGCTATTTAATAGGGAGAGCCTTTTCAGACAACTTACTTATTAATGGGTTGATCTGGGTTATATCTTATCTCTAACGGGTCAAACGTGTGAAACTAAAAAAAAAAATAGCCACAAGGGATAATGGGTCGGACAAAAATATAACTTCTGTAATAAAATTTAACACCCTAATAATTAGGGAGGCAAAAAATAATCTTAAGACAAAATATTTTAAGGTCAAACCCAAACTGACCTGCATAAAATTAACCGTTTTGACCCATTTAGAGAAACAAACCACTAGAAAAACACATACCAAAAAGAGTAAAGAACATACCACAACAGGAATATATGGGCCAGTCCCACGCAACGCAACATTAGCTGGGGTGCGATTGGTGCCATTGAGATATGTGGGGTGTCCCAGCACAACACCATTTGCATTTCCATTCACTCGGGAGCCTGAATTTTGTTGGGACGACCATGAATGAGCAGCCGGGTCCCACACGTTAGTATTTCCATAAGGCGAGGTAGGAGGACTAATACGAACCATAGTTGACGACAAAGCATAACCATGGCACCCTTGACCATACAACAGATTCCTAATATGAGCATCATAGTCTCCCGTGAGATCAGAAAACGGGTTCAATATTTCAGTATCCCCAATACTATCAGTTGCATCCTTCTCTCTAACAACATCAAATGACAAATTATCAGATGAGCTGTCATTAGTTTCATTGTTATTCATACACAAGCAGATTGTATCTCCATCCACTAACTCAGACCCACCACCACTTTCCATCCATAGCTCAAGTCCTGTTTTCTCATCCTCCAAATTTGAGTTGGTGTATGGAGGGGGAATATGGTCATTACTCAACATGTTTGCTTCTGTGGAGCCTACAGTTGATACATCGTTCATATAGTCATCAAAATCGCCATTGGAAAACCTTGAATAGATGTCATCCTCATAATAGGCTTCACTAAGGGAGGATATGGACAAAGTGCCCAACCCCCTAGCACCAAATATTAAGGTGGTATCAGGCCCGCATTTAGGTTTATGCCTCTGTAAGGTGTTGACAAAGAATTTTTTTATCTCATCCCCAATAATACTGGTTGGTAGTTGCAGAATTTTACCAAGCCTCCGAGCCCCATATCTAAATGCACTGCGTATACGATAATAATTTCCTACCAGAGTAAAAAGAAACTGAGATTAAAACCCAAGGGTATATTTGTAAGTGCTTCATAGAGCTAATGCCTGTTTACCTCTATGCACACTTCGTCCAAGATTGTTATTTTCTTTCAAAGGATCAATAATATTGAGATTCTTCAGATTGAAGGTTCGTATATCTGTCTCGACTCCCTTAGAAGGCACAATGAACATGTCCATGCAGTTCTTCCGAAATTCCGCACCGAGCAAAACATCGGTTCCTTGATGGTCTGGGATTTCCACTACAATGAGAGGATATCACATCGCGACAACATGAATTTCATGTAAGTATCATACACAACGGCATAATTATGGGTAGCGGGTCAAAAGAAAACTTTAGGTTGGGTTGGATTTGACCATTTGGCCTGCCTCACTTTCTTCAATTTATACAACAATTGAAGACATTATACAGATTGAAGATGATAGAGCAACTTGGTTATTTGCCAATCATGTGCCTGGCATATGAATGATTAATTTTGGACCCAAATTGTGGTGCACTTTTAGACTAAATCCAAATAATTTATGAACTGCTAGGACCAAACTTTTTACTCCTGGTAAAACACTACAACAAGTCTATAATATCACACTAGCTAACCAACTTGAATTTTTTTTTTTTTTTTTAATCTTGTTTTAAAACAATTTTTGGAGCTAGTAAATCCTCGAGCGTACTACGTGAATTTTAAACCGCGGACCGACTCACTTAGCTTTTGTTTAGCTTAAACCTCATGCATATTGACCCCGTTTCACATAACTGGGTTATAACTGGCCCTTTAAAATGTTTCTTACCGGCTAAGCTAGGCAGGAAGATTTGCAAACCGGACCATCCAAACTGATGCAGTAGTTATCCCAGTCAAATTTGGCATAATAATCCAAAAATCTGTAGAGAACCTGAAAAGGAAGAAAATAATTAGATGGTTCGGTATACATCATATTTTGCAAAATAAATGTCTGAGGTTCCAGAGATGCCACCTCTGGGACCATTTAAAGAAGCATGGAAGACATGGAAAATGTACAAAACAAGAGTTTCCAGAGCATAAGTGGATATCAATCCATGATGAGCACCGAGTATACGGCTTTCATAGTAACACCATGCTTTTATCAGAATAATGCTGCGCTTGAATAGATGATCTTTGCCTGCAAGACGGTCAACCTGCATCAAGAAAGGCATGAATTACATGTAATTATATAACCAATGATAACCAATCATCAACAAGCACTTTATTTTGAGTTGGGGATAGGCATAGACAAAAGATGAAAGTTAACCAAACAAAATTACATACACGTGTAGAGGTAACAATATTAGCGGCTTAGGTAACGCATCAAAACAGGCTATTTTTATAAGGCCTTACAGGTTGTGTGGGGTTGACCAGTACACACTATTCTTGTCTGCTTTCTTTAACTTATTATAGACAGTTTTTGAGTTACATATGATTACAATATGATTCTTATAATAACAATATAAATATTTTAATAAAGCGATATCGGAGGATTATTATAACAAAATCTCCTTTAAACTTGATCTAGGCCAGGTAGCAAGGGACCAACATGGAGATCCATGTATGCACATGGATACCTTGGAAACAAACTTGTAGTGTTTTGTTGATTAGAGATAATGAAAAATATATATTTTTCTAGAATTGCATCACCGAACGGAATAATAAAATCGTTCTAGTAGTTCATTTCATACCATAACCAAATATGCTTACAGTAATTGATGTTCTTTCAGTACTCGACATTATGCAATACCTGTTCAAGAAAACACAGTGTACAAAGTCCACCAAGCTGATTAAAAGATATATCTATGACGATATCCTGTACAAGGCATTTCACGAGCTTCACCTAACACAAGAAACATGATGATTGGTATCAAGAACTGAGGATGGATAAGAAACTTTATATAAACATTAAGAATAACACAGTTTACCCAGGGATAACTGGATAGGTCACAACATGGGTCGGTCACACAGGTCGAAAAACAGGTTCGGTCCACGCCGGGTTGGGTTGACCCACAAACAACTTTCTTTGTCCAATTTAAGATCTTACATAAGTACTTATAATGGTGGTTGAATATAATTACAATAACAATTTAATAATTTGTTGAACAACTTGATGTAAGTGGTTCTATGCAATAAAAATAGACGTTCATCAACTTTCACCCAACTTGACCAGTTGTTATTATGTGAACTGTTTGAGACATACAAAACAACTCAAGTAGACAGATTCATAGATAACTTGATCAAAACTGCCACCTCTACTAAAACAGAATAAGGACACACTTCAGAACCCTAACTTTATAGTAGATTTACAGATCACATTTACAAAAGGAACATAGAGTCGAGTGTCATGATAATTTGCACGGTGGGCGAAACCTAATATAACTTGAAGATGATCCAATAATATTCACAGCATAGTAAAACAAAGTAGTAGAGTTATGAGGATAACCTCAGCATCGATAAATTGGGTATCCTTTAATTCAAATTCGGTATTTCCATTCTGCTCTGCTTCCTGAAGAACACGAAGAACTTCACGAGGCAAGATCTCATCCAAGTTAGGGGTACTAAGGACCGTCAGATCTATGTCTCCATCAGGGAGATAAGTCTTAAGTGGCACTGAGCCGTACGGGAATACCTACAAGTGCAACGGCAAAAGTTACAAAATAAGTTGGTCAATAAAACCCATATGGATAAAAAAAAATCAATTTGGCAATAAAATCACTTATTATAAAGAGTTAAGCACATAAATCTTGTCATCTAATGAGTCGCAACGTTTGAATTTACAAGTAGCAAACAACCCATTATAGCCAAATGATAGGAGGAGAAATAAACTGCGTATGACAAGAACTCAAATACCCTGTTTAAAGGAAAACAAGAACTCGATTTAACTACAACGATGCAGTCAAGGTGTCACATTGCACCAAAATAAAACAATGATTTTTAAAATTTTCTCACCATTTTCAGTAGGGCATCAACAAACACCTTAATACTTTTTGCTTAATAACCACGTCTCCCTATCCCAAAGAGGAATTTGACCGTACAACTCTAAAGTCTAAACCAACTACAGGGCGATCCAACCATGGCTGCTAGGATTCTTAGAAATATAAACTCATAATATTAATATTTGTTCTTTTCCAGATAAGTATCCACATTTGAATAATTCTAGTACATAATTACAATACTGCACCAGACTAAGTTAAGCATTCAACTATGTAACCTGAGCATCCTTTGAAATTTGGACAACCACATTGACACAAACATTGAACCAAAAGAAGGGGACATGAAAACGTGTGTAGCAAGGGGGAGAGTACCTTGTTTCATTTTAAATATAAATTACGCCAATATTCATTCATGCTAAAACGACTTGTCATTTTCTTTTGCCCTTGACAAAACATACCAGCTATTATTTCAAATCAATGGGAGCGCTAACAATAAAAATCAATATATTTTGATAAGAAAACCAAGGATCTATGACATAAATCGCATCCTTCCAAGATCTCTTATCTAAAGCCAACTTCTCGGAGATATTTCCAACTTAAAATATGATCTAAAAAAGACATGTAGTGTATCAAACGCTTATAATACTTTAATCAAACCCGAGATTGAATAAGAAAACAGCAAACTGTATAATACATAATGCACATATTCATCGTTCCATGAAATAACCAAGTTTGGCTTTAACTTGTAAGTTGATATCCTGGAATCATTAAATGAATAATTTGGATACTAAGTGCAGTATCAGTGTCTCATGTAGTACAGTAGTAGAAAAGACGCAGTTTAGAGAGTTCGCGGTATTCAGGTTAGTTACTTGCACCACACATAGCTCATAGATATTTGACAAGTTAAAACCTGGACGTAGTAATCCTAAAACCAAATACCCACCGATAAGCTGCCAATGACTTCCTACAACAACAACAACAACGATACCCAATCCTAGGGGTGAGCAAAACCGACCGATGACCGAAAACCGACACAAACCGACCGAAACCGACCCCGACCGACACAAACCGACATATACTCGGGTCGGGACTCGGGATGGGTTTTCCATGATTTCGGGACTCGGGGCGGGACAAAAACCGAAAAAACAAACCAATATACCGACTCAACTGAAACCTAACCGAACCGAGTAATTCGGTTTGGTTTTCGGTTTGGGTTTTCCCCCGATGTCGGTTTCGGGATGAGTCGGGTCGGGATTAGGCCCGATGCTCACCCCTACCCCCAGTCGAAACGAGGTATGGGGGAGGTGGAATGTAGACGGATCATACCCCTACCCTAAGGAGAACCCGGGAGTAGGGAGACCGCTTTCATGAAGACTTCCGGCAAGTGAATGTGAGGGAGAAAGCGCTCAAATAAATATGATTGTGTGAAATTACATGAGTAAGGCATATATACAAGTATGACAGAAACCAACATAAAAGCTTAGAAAATAGAGGCATGTAAGCATACACGCATGTAAAAAAAAAACAATAGTGGGAAAGAGATACATCAACATATAAGCAAAACGCATATGGGCAAGGGGAACATACAAGCATAAACACATGTAGAGAAATCCCAAACACCCCCTTTTTGAAAATGACCATTTTGCATACGCAATCCCAAACACCCCCTTACAACAGTGAGGACAACATATCAGACTCATTAAACTCGATTCACCCATCCTCTTAAGTTATGGATTCAGATGAAGTATAGGCAATGACAGTGTCAGTGATGAGTAATGAACTAATTGCACCACTAAATGCTATAACTCCAAGCATACTAAAATAACGCTTGCAATAAGGGGATGTTTGGATTTTCATTTAAAAAAAATGATCGTTCCCTCTAGCGTGAATTTCACATTTATCAACTCCGTCACTTCCTAAAATGATTATAATAATCTTAAACCTTCATAATCATAGACACGCTTCGGCTAAAACTAACGGGATGTGAGTGGCTCCTTTTAAGAGCAACTTATTATTTTACTAACAAATTATCAAATGCTCTTTCAGTCCCAAAATTATTGCCATCCCATTATTTCAACACCTCAAAATATTTCTCCATTTCTAAAGAGAATAGTACTAATAACAATGGAATTACTGATACCTAAGTCAAAGAAATCATTAGTTATCAGTCAAAGGACAAAAACATCACTCTGTCAAATTGTACTAATTGCACTTTACTTGCACGGCCTGTGGCTATGTTTGACGCCGAGCTTTTTGGAGCATTTAGCATTTAATATATAACGCTTGTTTGGCATTTTACGAGCATTTAGCTTCTGATTTATATTTAGATTATCCTAATTGAAACACACAAGCCAATAAAATATCTAATGAAAGAAGCATTTAGCTTTACGTCATTTTCCATTTCACCAGACATTGTAAAACAAACAACTACCGCTAAACTCTACTAAAACATAGGGCACGTTTCGTTTGGTGAATATAGCACTAGGAGTTTAGTAGCGTAGCAGCTAGTGTTTTGTTTTATAAAAGTGTTTGTTAAGGTAGTTGTAATTAAATCTAAAAAATGTGCAACATAAAGTAAAAGTACCTTTCGGATTCTAAGGCGGGTGGTACTATTAGTAACCCCCACCCCTCCCACCCCCTGATACCCGCTTTGTTCCGTATGTTTTATCATTTCTTTGTTCCGTATCTTTTTTCTTTTAGTGTTTTTGACTTGTCAAACTTTATATTTTACGTTCCGCACTTTTTTTCGGCAGTTTTACCGTGTTTTACTACTTTTGACTTCTCAAACTTTATAATTTATGTTCAGTATTTTTATTCAGCAGTTTTATAATAAAAACAAAACTATAAAAAGGTAAAAAAATAAAATAAAATAGGGGTATTCCTATCACTTTAGGGGTTAGCAATAACCTAGGCCTTCTAAAGCTTGTTTTAGTAGTAGCTTCGTAATATTAATGTTTTTTTTTTATCGCTACTTTTTAATCAAAAACGCTAAATACTAAACACTAACACCTTCTAAATGCCCGAAAATGCTCAGCGCCAAACACATTAAGCATACAATTACATATAAAAAATCCACAAACATCACAGAAACCAATAAAATATCGAAATTATATAAAAAAACCAATCACCTCAAGTCTCAAATTAAATCTAATAAGCCTCTGCACAAACTCAATAACATCTTTCCTCTTCTCTTCACTATCCAAAGTCGGATAAACACAATTCAACACTTCTCGACCCGTTTCTTCACTTTCAGCCCATGTCTCGACCCGAATCCCATCCGGATCCGGGTTACTCAACGGCCCTGCAAACCATGGGCGATCCTCTTCCATTCCAACACCAAGATCGCCCATACTCAATTATAATCAATCGAATTAGTGAAATTGAACATATGAGTGATGATGAATTAGATGTGAAATTAGGGTTTATGAATGTTTTTACACACAGTGAGTGTGTTTTTGTGTGTGTTTTGACGGTTATGGTGTTTGTTTTGGGATGTATAGATATAGAGATGGTGTATGTATAGGTTGGGTTTTTATTTGTGAAAATGAGACGCGATGGAAAGGAAGTGAAGGGGGGGAATTGGATATTGGATAAAGACTTTTTTGTAATATAATAATGTGTGTTTAATAATATTTTGGTTATTTTATTCTATACTTTATAGTTTATACTTTATACTTATCTGATTTCATTTTTGTTTTAGGAAATTACATGCACACCTAGATATTTAAATGTTTTTTCATAAATATGCTTAAATAGTAGTATTATTTTACAGCATGTATTGAAAATTTATATTTTGATAAAATATGCAGATATTTAAATTTTACTAGATGTATATACAACTTTTTTGTCTTATCGGGTTTGTGTACGTGTATGTTGTTAATTTATGTTATTGGTGGGTTAAAAGTTTGTTTTGATGATATTATGTGTCAAAAGAGTATTTAAGCTTTTAAAACGAGATTTAGTGATTGCTATATATTTTGAGGTGATAAAAAAAAGTCAAAAATAATTACGAAGATATCTCGATTTTGTCATATACATTTAAGTTAAAAATAATCAACATTTTTTAATTAACATGAATAGAGTAAAACCTCTTTAATTAATTTGTCTATGTGTCAAACGAGAATAAGGTGTCATGTTAATACAATTTGTCAACCTTTGTTGCCATATTTGCATTAAATATTTTTCATCGTTAATTTATTGATATTCCCATTAAAGGGTGTGGCATGTGAGACAACACTAACTGCCAAATAATGGTGTTCGTTTTTATCATGGCGTCACGTTTCTTGTTCTCACAAATTTTCGTGTGACGCTTATCCGAGGGGTGTGGCATGTGAGACAATGCTAGCTGCCAAACAATAACCTTTTTTTTTTTTTTTTTTTTTTTTTTTTTTTTTTAAATGTGGGCGTCACGTTTCTTACTTTGAAAATATTGGTAATTGGCTTATATGATAAATCACAACCTATTTTAATGATTTTATCAGACTTAACAAGTGATTCGTCTGTCTTAATGTTGTATATTGCTACTTTAAGAAATTTTCAGACGTATTAGATCAAATTATTATGACATGAATCATTAGATTTAATCGAGTGTTTTACTTAGTTATTTTATTTACATTGCATAATGATTTATGTGAGAGAACTAAAAACAAATTGCTTTGTTATCTTATGAGATCGGATCAAGATGGAAGGTTTTGAAAAGATTAGTGTGCAAAGAACAACTTATATGGGGACAACGATTCAGAGAATGGCCGATGTAAAACATCAAAATAACCAAGTTGTTATTTGTATTTTGTTTTCATATAAATTGCGTCGGTTGTCAACAAAATTATGCTTAAACTTCTATTCTTTTTGTGCAATCCAGAGCATGCAACACTTTTTAACTCTTCTAGATTATATAATCCATGTAGTTCCGGTTTGAATTCATAAATACTACAAAACTTTTAGGTCTTATTTTACCTTTTATATTTTTTAATAACCTTGTTTGGTTCAACAATATAAACTTTCAAACATTACTACAACATGGAAAAATATGACATTGTCAACCAGATGCAGTTTCAAACATAACTAGAATGCGGAGAAAGACGTTGTCAACCATATAGATTTCTAACTTGGCTAAACAATGAGGGAATATGAAGGTGTCTTGTGCTTATATGATGTAAATATTATATTTGGTTTAATAGGCACACTTAGGTTTTAATAAACATAAGATAATATATCAATTCTGAGGCTAGTCCCAATCGTGCCTTTAACATCGTTGCGCACCAAAAAAGAAGACCCACGATAGATGTGGAGATCGGTCAAGTGGGATGTGGAGTTCGGTTGCCAAATCGGTTGGAGGAGGAAAAAGGCAATATCGAGTGAGTTTTACCCGACATTTACAACGCTTACTTTCCCACTTTATTAAAACTTGATCGTTGCATTAAAAAAAATAAATATATATATATATATTTTAAAACTTTACCACTCTATAAATACCAACTCAAACACAATTCTAAAACACAATTTCAATCAACCATTCTAACGAAATACCCACGAAACACAATTTTTAATATGTCGTCATTCGAGCATTTATTCGGTTCTTCTTCGTCTTCCGACGATGAAGAAGTTTTAGTGAGTTTGTTGAGTTTGCGGATTTTGCTTGGAATGCTTACAAAGCATCACAGCCAAAAACCCGACGAAGGTACATACGTAGGGATCATGAGGGTGCTCATAATCGTTTAGTGGCGGCATACTTCTCCGAAAACCCGCATTCGACGCAAGAACATTCGTCGGCGGTTCCGTATGAGCCGAGAGCTATTTACGTAAATTGTTCGAGATAACCGATCACTCTACTTATTTTCGACAAACTCTTGATGCTAGGGCGTACCTAGTATTATCCCATTGGTCAAGTGTACTGCGGCCATTCGTCAATTGGGATACACGGTCGTTCCTGATTCTCTTGACGAGAGTCTGGCACTCGGTGCATCCACATCCCGTGAATGTCTTCGTAAGTTTTGCGAGGTTATCATGGAGTTATATGGTCGTGAGTATTTGCGAAAGCCCACGTATTCTGACCTTGAAAGAATATATGCTCATCACGAGCATAAGCATGGCTTTCCTGGGATGATGGGAAGCATTGATTGTACAAGTTGGGAGTGGGAGAATTGCCCGAATAGTGTGAGAGCTCAACATTGTAGGGGTGATCACGGGCCACATCCATTCATTTTGTTGGAAGCGGTCGCTTCCCAAGATTTATGGATTTGGCATGCGTTCTTTGGTGTCTCCGGAATGAATAACGACGTAAACGTTTTACGTTGTTCCTCTATTTTCAATGATATCAAATCTGGGAGAGCACTAGACCTTGAATTCGAGGCTAACGATGTGGCTTATAAAAGGGGATATTATCTTACTGATGGGATATATCCACAATGGTCCATTCTTATGAACTCCATTTCAAATCCTCCCACGGTGATCGTAAAAGAATATTGTACAAGAGGAGGCACGAAGCAGCAAGGAAAAATGTGAAACGGGCTTTTTGTGTGTTGAAGAAGAAGTGAAAAATGCTTAAAGTTCCTGCTCAAGGGTTTTATAAAAAATGATATCAAAGATATTATGTATACATGTATCATATTACATAATATGATCATCCGACACAAGCAGCGGGCGATATGTCCTACATGGTTTGAAGATGAGGGACACCAAGATCATGATCACTTAAGAACGCATGAAGAATCGTTGGTGGTTACTCAGGAGCTAATGGACTCATCAACTCATCAAAACTTAAAATCTGATTTGGTGTAACACATTTGGAGAAATCGTCGACATCATGTCAATGAAGTGAATCAAGTCGATAGTGACGATGACGAAGACGATGAAGAGTTTTTGTAATATTTTTAACGTTATTTGAATAAGTTACATAATGTTTTTAATGTTTATTTGAATTTCGTAATGTAATTTTTTTTAATATAATTTTAATGAATTTTAAATTTGTTGTTTAAAATGTTTGAATTAAAAAAAAAAAAAAAAAAAACATTTGTGTCATCGATCGTGGCAGATCTGGCCACGTCTGCAGTCATTTGGAGAGAAATGACGTGAAGTTTCATGACCTGGGTCATCTCAGGTCACGATTGGAACCGGCATGAGTTGGTGTGATTTTTGATAATATTTATTTGAGGTTTCACACTATATCATATGATGATGATGAAATCGGACTAATTCATAAGTGGGCCATCAATTAACTTATCAATTTGACGAGTCGAACACGTAAGGTGGTACTTTTATGGTACTGTGACATAAGTTATTAAGAATTATTTTCTGGTATATTATTGGCGTTATAATGGAGTATTATTATTATTCGACTTTTTGTTCATAATCATTTCATTATCTTCCTCGTCATTTCACCAACCACCCAAAACCATCTTCAATAATATTTTGTTGCTATGTGTCAATAGAAAGTGTACAATGACTTTGTTGGGATTATTTCATACTTTCATAACTATAAGAGCACAGCCTGTTTATGATGTCATGGGTAAAAATGTTGTCACACAAGCAATTTCTTCAGTAACATCAGAATCTATAACTCAGCATAAAACACACTCATTTCATTTTTGGTGTTATAGGATACCTATGGTCCACACATAACCAAATTCAACACACAGAAAAAGGAACACTACTACACAAAAGCTTATATAGATCACCTCAAAAAGATCACTTTTGTTAAAAACTGATCTATTTGACTAACATAAGGGTAGGGAGTGTAAAATAGATCGGTTGTTTACCAAAAAAACCCATCTAGTAGTGGAAAATACTCACGGCGTGAGCTAGTCATGTTAGCGCCAAACCTTATGGCACGAGGTTTGGTGTGATTGTGGTACCGTAAGGTGGCGTTGTGGGATGGCACAAGGCTTATCAACCATGCGTATCAAGCCCTCTAAACGTTGATATTATTTTTAAAGATAGACAAAAGAAATAAGGATGAAAAAAGAAGAAGCTAATGTTATCCAACCATTTGTTCAAAATCAAGACAAATGGAATGTTAGCTCTAGTGTGTTTAGTTTCCAAGGAACTTAAATATACTATAGAACGTGGACCATTTTGCATAGGATTAAATGATTAATTTGTAGGCAATGCCAAAAAGCATAAGTAGCATTTATGAATATTCTGTAAGGATAAAGTATGATTGTTTGGATATTCTATGTTTGATATGAGTTTCTCATTAAAATGGCAGGACCACTGCAATTACAAAGGTTTTAGAGGTGACATAATAGTACAAGAATATTGGATGCATATCGTTTGTCAAATTTATGCAAGTTCATAGACTTGTAGTAGTATGAAACTTGATTTGGGTTATTTGTTTGTTTTATCCTCTTTATTTTCTTCTTGTCGTCTATGTCACAAACAAACTAACAGCAGCAGCATCAAAAGACAAAGTTACGTACCAAATTGGCTTCCCGCTTCATCCATCGACACCATTTAAAACAAGATAAACACATAGAAATGAAAAAGTAACCTTCAGTATTGTTTCATTACATAAAGGGGAAAAATAGTGTGAACTTATATACAACAATAAAGAGGATGTTATGTTAAGATGCATGTCTAGTTGTCTAGCAGATCATGCTGGTGAAATATGGTAACATGATCACTAATAAAAGTCCGATGCTAATGAAAATGAAACACGAAAAGCCCAAATTTGTTATAAAGTCCCAACTTTTACTGAGCATGTGACGGAACAAAAATAATACGAAATCACAATTCATAGTGACGCTAGTTGAAAACATGATAGCCATTCAAAATTGACCTCACAGTAAAGTTTTACAGGATATTATCAAGTATGAATAGGAGCAAGACCAGCTGCAAGTATCTGCACTGAGTGTTTGACCTGAAGATCACCCTGAAACATAAACAAAATGGCTCTGACTGTGCAAGAACAAGAAAAGTGAAAATGCCAAAACTTGGCACACAAATCAACTGGAGTGTCCAGATTTTGGTTATTACACATCGTTGATCGATTACTAGGTTGCACGGGAAACTAAGTGTGCATGTTAGACTTTGTACTAGTTGTTTGATTAGCTATCAAAGTAAAATTATGTAACACGGTCATATTTTGACTCTTACATGTAAAGTCTATAGTTGTTTGATTAGCTATCAAAGTAAAATTATGTAACACGGTCATATTTTGACTCTTACATGTAAAGTCTAACACGGTCATATTTTGACTCTTACATAACACGGTCATAGGTTGCACGGGAAACTAAGTGTGCATGTTAGACTTTGTACTAGTTGTTTGATTAGCTATCAAAGTAAAATTGCGTTTGCAATTACACTATACCAATAAATGTTTTTGGCGACGGAGGTTCTTTAGGGACGACACATGTTTTCGCTAAAGGTACCATGGTGCTCACTATTTTCAAATATTCTTTCAAATGGTTGACAGTGAGACTCACACGTTTAGTGACGACATACGTCGTCGCTGAAAGTAAAGTCGTTTTTTTATTTTTTTACCAAAAATTGCTAGCGAAATAAAAAAATATCCCGCCAACATCTGTATCGACGATTACTGTTGTCGCTAAAGGTATTTTCAGTATTTTATTAATTAGATAATGACAAATAAATATTTTTAACACGTGTACACCTTTAGCGACGACAGTGTCGTCGCTAAAAATTTTCATTAAAAAATGTTTTTAAAATTATTTATAATTGTTTATTTAATTTAAAAAATATATAAATTAGTTTATTCCAAGGTTATAAATAGCGTGGCGGCGTGACGCCACGGCATGACTGAAGCCTCGCGCATTCTTGCGCAAAGCGCGTTTTATTTATAAGGCGTGACACAAGACGGTAGAAAGTATGAAAATATTTATATATTCATATCATAATTCATATATATCGAGTTTACAAAAACATGTGGCATACGGCGTAGCGGCATAGCGCGAAAGCGGCGACGTTCCTCACGCCATGGCCCCTTTTAACGATGGTTTATTCACAAAATTAATATTTTTAATAAATTATTAAAATTACTTTGATAGTTGAAATATGTTTAATTAAGTTATAAAAGTAGTTAATTATGTATCGTCGATATTTTCATATCGAGATACTCGTAGGAATAACTTGCATTCCATTGATAATATCGTGGGTCCCCTCCTTTTGTCACTAAAAGTTCAAAATTTTTGTCACTAAAAGCTTCTGTGACGAGCCTTTGGCGCTCATTTGTGACAACTGGTCGCGACCATAAAATCCCACCTTTAGCAACGATATGCGTCGTCGCTAAAGGTGCCCAACCTTGTAGCGTTAGCTCGTCGAATGAAATTTATGTTTAAAAACGCATTTGCGTTGGTGGACGGCGACAGTGAGCGGCAACAGTGAGAATGAAAGGTGGAGATGTCACAAATGATGATTAGGGTTAGAATAAGATACTTGAATATTCGAAAATCTCGTCTTTTTTTTTTAAGGGAGAAGAAAAATGGAAAAGGGTGATTGGGGTTTTTATTTTTTAGTTAAAATTTGGAAAGTGAAAATTTCACTTTTCTTAAAAATTGTTGGAAAAAATATGTTACGAAACGGGTTTCAGTTTTTCTATTTTCCTACGAATAATTTTCTGAAAATATGAGGTGTTTTCCACCAACTAAACACACACTTAAATTTCAAAAATATTTAGATTTATGGCATGGGAACTCGCAAGCAGTTGATTTAATTTGTTTTGTTTTTACATGAACAAAATCTTACGACGAACAAAAATACCTTATTAAAAAAAGACCAACGATTATTTTTGAAATATGGTTCGTAATAAATGATTCAAACACTAGCGTTGCTAAGCAAACATTTATAGATTGTAACTAATAAAGGTTTCATTTGATTATTCAAGTAATGGGACAAAAAACTGAATTACAGACATAACAAACACACCTCACCTTCATATGCACCTGATCGAACTATTAGGAGTGTGTCGCTGAACCACAAAAAACCAACCCAGAATCACCGATAATTTGCTCTTTAAACTGTTATCTTTGTTCAAAACCCGAAAAGGCATACATACACACAAAAATGACCATAACCTTTTATAAAACACCCATAGATGCAATAATAACAATAACAATAACAAGTACGCACATATATATTGAAGCCACCAAATTTTGTCAAAAACTCCACACCACCATTGCTATGAGCGGAAGAAACCAAAATCAACACAAGAAAAATTGAGCACAAAATTCATACACTTAAAATAGAACTACAAAACACAAACACAATCATGAACAAAATTACAAATCAAATTACACACGGGGTTATCACACTAGTTTCAGTTGTCTCACACCAATATCAAACTTACATTAACTTTAAATTGGGAAAACATGACTTTGGATTCTTCATGAGTTTTTAGCTTGAAAATCCTTTGAGACATGAACAATCTACATTAAGATTTCAGATCTGTTATTACTTAGTACTTGGTATAATTTAATCGATGTTGGGTTCACGGGTATAAAGAAATGTTTACCTATAAATATAGTAGTACCTTTTAAGTGTTCTTAAGTGATGGAACAAGCTCTTCAAGTTCTTCTATAATAGCTTTGAAGCAAAAGATGTATTGTTCCTATGACAATAAAGGGTGACTTATATATAATAATGGAGTATATGACTAGCTTAAGTTAGATTATCAAATGGTACATACCTCTGACTGGACCATCCCTCTGCGTTGAGACTTGAAAGTGGTTACGGTTTCATAAAGATCCAACGCAGTCATGTCACCAACTAAAATTCTTTGGAGGGTATTATGAATAACACAATATGTTCCAGTTCTACCAACGCCTGCACTGTACTATATAAAAAGAGTCTCGGGTTACTTTGTATCTCGGAGCATCTTTGATGCATATATTGTACAAAATTTACCTGCAATGCACCACAAATGGCACTTGGGATGATGGCAGATTATTTAATCTTCTATAAATCTCTCGAACAGCCAAAGTGTCATGTGGAGCTCCATGATCAGGCCAATCAAGAAAAAATATATGCAAAACTGGTCGAGGAGGATCTTGTGACTGAATAAAAGTAGAATGTACATCATAAATGGTTGACGATAAACATGAAAAAGAGTTATATACATATAGTGATAGGTAAATGCACTATCTATCATATCTCATATTACCATCGAGCTAACAATCTCTAATAAGCGTATAACTGCATGCATATAGTGATATATTGCAGATACCTTTAGTTTATAAGAGTTAGGATCAAATAAGAATTAATCTTAAAATGAGAATGATGAGAAGTAACTATAACCGCATATTCGAGATACATCGACCTAAAAAAGATGCATCCCAATTATCTATGATGCATCATTATAATGTGTTTCAAGCTTTTAATTAGATCCATATACGTATATTAGATGCATTTCATGATTTTTTATCCTTATATGTGACTGAATCATTTTATGCAATTTTCATCATTTTCACTTCAAAATAACTTTTGAAACTTAAGAGATTGTATCTAAATGAATAGAGATGCATGTAATGCAAGTCTTTGCATCTCAAATGCGTGGTTATAATCACTTTTTACCCCTTCTCATTTTAATTTATATCCTTTCCCTATTTTATATAGCGTTTTAGATTATTTTAGTAATACTCCGTATTAAAGAGCGTCGTGTGCGGTTGAAATGAAAACTTAATTGTACGAGTCTTGCAACTTATATATTTGTTTTTCTTCTAAATATTTTTTTGTTTTGGCCTACTCGACTGCCCTTTTGAGCTCAGCAGACCCCTTCTTGATTCCGTTCCGGATCCGGACTAATCTTTACCCTATTCTTATGAAGGATAGGTAGGCCCAGAGATCACCAATTAGTCGAATAGGTTTTAAGCAAGGTGTTTCTTTGATCATAAAAAAACCATAAAAGGTGATCAATGTGTATCGATGGCCGGGAAGTACATGATTAGAGATTACTTAGTATGTAATCTTGGCTGTATAGCATAGTGTGTTCGGCCTATTTATTTGCTGTAGCATGGTTTCCGTTTTGTTCGACCCATTTGATATATAAGCCTTGGAGATTCGTGTTTAATTATCCCATATATGTACTTATAGAACATCAATAATATATTGTACCCTAGAAAGATTTCAATATTTCTCTGTTGGCCTAGTCATGCATAAATGGTTCCATAAACAATGCAATCAAAATTTCATTTCATATAATAATAATATGAAAAATGATTAGGATGACTAATTTTATGTCTGATATAATCACCTTGCGACACATTAGTGTACTTATTCTCACTCTTTTTTTATTTACCATTGATTTAGCCATGTGTTTTAAGATCCTTCTTAGCCATAAAGTTATTTACATCAGATAGTCATCTACTTATATCAATTATAGACTTACCTCTGCATAATTCACCTCCAAATGGCGCAACTCTAGTGAACTATTTGTCTTGGTTAATTTTTGGGTAACTGTACACATATTTCCAATCATTCTCATGCCATTCTCTCATTGAAAGTAGTCTCCGCACATTATATCCTCTTTGTCCATTTCATCCTGGGTAGATTAAAATAAATTAACTACATTAAGACAAACGAAAACCAATTGTGTCTTTGTATTTCTTGAAAATAGGTTTAGCACTTGTATGCTACATTTAACGTTTTACTACATTTTAATGTAATTGTGATTCGCTTATGGTACAACGACATATATCATTTCAGTATTGGTGTTATTCGCTAGATATCAACGACATGTACTTTTCGGTATTTTTGTGAACATTTCATGGAATAACATAATTAAATGAAGTAATCTAATACTACTTTGAATTTAAGTATTCGTTGAATGACTTAAATATATGTAGTAAATATTAACTTGAAATATTAATTGAAACATGAGGTGGTGTTCATAATTACTTTTATTATAAATGTTTATGACCATAACGATATAGTGGGATTATAACCGATATGTCTTTTGATTTGGTCAAAATACTTGTGTTATAATACATGCAATTGACTTGGTAATTCTATTGTACCATTAAGTTTTACTTTGTTGGTAAATAGATGAGCCAAAGAGTAGATGGTTATCTTAAATATTGTTAGATTATCTTACAATATTAATTCTAATGAAATACCATAGTTTTATGGTATGTTCATTAGAAGAATCAAAATCTATTGGCATGTTTGATTCAAGATAACTATAGTTTCTTCCAAAAGTTATCAAGGTTAGTAGATTGAGTATAAATTGAATATACTCGATAAGACTCCAACCTAGAAGATTGATAAGACACCATTTGTTTATGGAATGTGATGAATCACATTTCGAATTTGTTAAACTACTTATAAGTGAGTTGAAACAAACTAATGTTAGGAATCATCAATGTTTTTGTAATATCCCAAGAGAACAATGTAGCTATTTAAAGGTAATCTTTAAAATTGTTATGTATTTAATATCTTTGAAATATGAGATTCTGAGGATCATGGTAAGCTCGATAATCATAATGATGAATTTACCAAATGATGAATTGTGGTAAATCAATCATACTATGAATGTTGAGATTTGGTTTATCTTAATAATGAATATGAGTTTCTTCAAAGGATGAAAACCTTAGTGGTTTAAATCTTTATGTAGAAATCATATGGACAATATTATACACATATTTAATGCATGTCTAGTGATAATAATATTAATCATATTTAAGCAATTAACTATGATTGAATATTCTTTACTAGATCCATTAAATAGAAGTATAAAGATTATAATTGTCATACTTAGTTTCATTGATATGAAATTTTGACAATGAATGTCATAACTCTTTGTTGTGGAATTACTTTTGCGAGGACGATGAGTAATACAAAGAAGTTTTATGAATTCAAATAATCCTTGGATATGTACAAACTGCAAGAATCCATAAATGGATATATGCATGCATCTAGGAGATGATTCTTATGTTTAATATTAAATCCATGTTTGATTTAATAATTAAAACAAGATCCTTCTACATTCCAGCTAATAAAACATGATAAATACATAAAGTTATTTTGACAACATTGAAAGTTGTTACATCAGATTGAGATGACACTCAATTCTAGTCTCAACTAAGAGCATAGTTGCATCTACTTTATGGAATGATATGACAATATCATATCAATTATAGACATGCATTGATCTATTTAGTATTTGGATAAAGGATGTTAAACAATTATTATTTATAATGAATTAAAGTACGGTATACGTTTAATTACCTCTGAATTGATTATAGAACTTATAATTCAACATATTTCCAATCATTCTCATGCCATTCTCTCATTGAAAGTAGTCTCCGCACATTATATCCTCTTTGTCCATTTCATCCTGGGTAGATTAAAATAAATTAACTACATTAAGACAAACGAAAACCAATTGTGTCTTTGTATTTCTTGAAAATAGGTTTAGCACTTGTATGCTACATTTAACGTTTTACTACATTTTAATGTAATTGTGATTCGTTTATGGTACAACGACATATATCATTTCAGTATTGGTGTTATTCGCTAGATATCAACGACATGTACTTTTCGGTATTTTTGTTTCCAAATGCCTGCCAATATATTATTCAATAACTATTATGTTAACACAATTGAACACTAATTGTAATAGATACGACTTCAAAGTTGGAATGAAGGATCAAGTAATTAAACTAATTCATGATTAGCATAGCACTATTAAATACCAATATAATTACAAACTACCTTGGGAGGGTCAACTAGTCGAGTGAGCATCACAACTGCCGGACAATGATACTGGAGTACCATTTTCCAGAAATCTTCATAAGTTGTAGGAAGGGGCCCTTGAGTGGCAATGAACCGAGAAACAGTCCCAGGTGGATTAGCCTACAATCATAGATGCAACCATTTATAAAACTTAAATTTGTTTCCGAATTCTGAATCACTAGGAATTTATATATCTAGTGCGAGCCATGCGCCACCCTATATGTCTGCTTGTGTGTAGGAGAAAATGGTTTACCTCAATGGTGATAAAACTAGCATTGATGTATCCCATTCCCGAACTGTGATTTTCGCTTGGATCAATAATAACCCTGTTGTCATCAACTGTTACAAAAGAATTCCAATATCAATAAATACTATATTTCCATACATACCAATCGTATATATGTTGTGCGATAATAAGAATAAGTGACTAGCATACATGGTATAACCCTTTCCCAACGGTTTTTTGAAGCATTAACTTCTAGTCTAGCCACTGAAGACCTCCGATTAAGTTCTGTCAAGGGCATCACATTCTCCTGTAAGAATCCAGAAGACCAACGACGATTATTCAACGTTAACAGATGAAAGAGTACCCATTGGCCATTGTTCCATTTATTCATGTTATTTATTCTATCAACTATATGATATTTCAAAAGTATTAGAGTGTGCAAATCATTTTCAATTTCAAAATGGCTGAAAGATATTACAAAATTATACCAATGAATAGTCATCATCCACTCATATAAGATATATCTCATGAGCATGGTTTGTTCTTGAATTAACATATTAGAGCTTTGGTTACAGAGTTAGTGCTGCGCCTAGACATATGTAAATGGGCCGTCGAGCCTTAAATTCGAACATTGATCCAATAGATTAACCAACATAATCAATCTATTTCAGTTACATAACTACAGTACTACCTTTTGGAAATAGATTAAGACCACGTTAAGCGAAACTTTTGATCCATATCATATTTTATAAACTAAATATTTTATAGTGGTGTGCAGATATGTTTCTACGATACTCAAAAAATCATAGGGAAAACTCTGTGTCCTCTTAATCTCTACTATTTATAAAAAGTTTTTTTTTTTTTTTTTTTTTTTTTAATTTTGAATCATAGATTTTAAAACTTAAATTAATATAGTTTGTTTAAATTACCTTTAAGTACTTAAATTTAACAACTTTTCAAAAACCTGTCAACTTAGATTCTGTCTTTTCCTGATTAAATCTAAACTACAACTTTTAAAGAACACACGCTGTGTTTAATTTAAAAAATACATGCTTTGTATTTAAAAAAAAACACACGCTTAGCATCAAGGACCGAACCAGAATCACGATTTCACATGTATAATTGTTTGTCGCTATACACTGTTGATTTGTGCGATTATTCATCTGGTAATATAAACATGTTTAAGGTCATTTTCTATAAGAAATAATAACCATGTTTAATTGTTTATGAATGTTGTTAGCATTGATGATGCTATTAGTGACCCCACAAATATTATTTATGTTATTTGGAAATTGATATGCACATTTCAATTTTCATTGACACACTTTTATATACAAACAGTTAAAGCAAATTATACTTAAAATATAATTGTCTAATACATTCAACGATATGTGTCAATAAAATTGAGAGTATGCAAATCAATTCCTATATTATTTAGTCGATGAAGTCTATTTTTGTTTTTTTCTTTTAGCGAATGAACTTTACTTGTTAATACTCAATTCAAAGTATCTTTTAGACTAGCCAGAGTGGAGGTGAGGCCTCACTCACCACCCCACTTCGAAACCTAATCCTCATGCGTGACAGATCGAGAAAAAGAGATATAGAGGTAAGCTGCTCACCTCTCATGAATATCTTTATAATACTCTATTCCTTGGGATTGACTAAAGTGCCATTACCCTAGTCTAAAGAAGACTAGAATCCCCTCTAGCATACTAACTAGAGACAGGAGTTTACCACTACCTACATATTCCACTCACTCTATCCTATTTGATCCTATTCCAAGGCAACGGATCCTATTTCGCTATCCTTGTCTAGAAGGCGATTTGGTAGCACTGAATTACTATAATAAGGTACAAGATCAAAGAAGTCTCTCCGATCGATCCCATTCCTAGTCTTCGTACTAAGCCCTGTTTCCTTACCCCGCTTGCTTTCAGCCATGATCGCCCTTAATCCTTGCCGGAGTTTCCCTCCTCGCCCCATTCAATAGAAGTTGACTTACACGCCTTACTTGATAGGAGGCTTCAGGGAAAGAGATCCGAGAGTTTTGACAGTAGTGGGAAGAGTTTGAAGACTTTCCGCTCATCTCCCGCCTCCGTAGGGGACATGTGGTTGGATTGAATCCTTCGCGATGGAAATTCCAATCAAGGTGCTTGCTTCCACTGGTGGCGGGCGGGCGAAAGGTCCAAATTTTTTTTTATTTTGTTTTGTGAGTGTGTGTGTGGGGTATTTAGTGGAGTATTTTTTTTATTTTAAAAATGGGGTATTTTATAAAAAGGTAAAGAATGATGTGACCACTACATGTGAAAGGCGAGAGGGAGTGATGGGAAGTGAGAGGAGAAAGAAAGTTAAGGTGTCGCTGATGTGAAAGGAGAGAAAGTATGACCACCCCCTTTAGTCTAAGGCAATCCGAAGTGGTGGGTGACCGACTTACCATTAGTGCCAAGTGGATGGTAAGCACCAAAATGGAAGCGAGGTGTCACACTCAAATTGCATAAGTTTGGTGACCGGCTCACCAAAGTGAGGTGCAAAAACGTGTGGCCCATTTCTAAAAAGTAAATATTTTTTATTTGTTGTAAGTGTGCGTGGGTTATTTAGTGGGGGTATATTTGTTTAAAGTTGGTATTTTAATGAAATGTGAATGAAAGGTGACTAAATCGGATGAAAGATGAGAGGGAGTGAGAAGAAATGAGAGGAGAGAAAAAGTTGATGTGACAATGATGTAAATGATGAGCATCACTCCTTTTAGCCTAAGGTGTGACAACTCAGACTGTGAAGAACTCTTCAATAGAGTACAACATTTTGGATAGCGACATGATTTGCACACCATGGTTTTTAATTTGAACATATATAACACCATAAAAACACAATGAAAACATGTTAAAAATTAATTACAATTTTCTAAAGCATAAAAGATGTGTGTTAATAAAAAACATAATGCATGAATCAATTTGCTTTTGAATAATATGCCAAAAAATTATACGTGACATGTGACCGGCGACAAAAGTCTTTATATAAACACTATTAGAGTATGATGTAGTGACACCACTCTCATGCCAAACCAACGTGGCATCTTTTTGGCTTGAGCCAAAGTCAAGCCACTATACCGCTCCTTTTGTGCCAAAACAAAGTGAGTGAACTGACTTGCGTCAAAGTGAGGATTGATTTTATTGATTTTTATGTTGAGTTTATGTTTTAATTGGATATGATATGTTACAAAAGTGAAGTTTTAATTTAAGTGACTAGGGAAAGGGGTTTTCGGGTATGTGAGTGATAAAAAAGTGAAAAAAAATAATAATGTGACACTACTTTTTAGGCTTTGATGCAAGTTACTACACCCAATGCTTTTAAGATAACTTTACCTAATGATATTAAGTAAAACAATATAGTCGTCCAACTGCTAAAAAGTTCATAAACTACTAGTAATTTTTAAGGATATATTAGCTATAATTTTTGTGCAGCCAATTGCAGCCAAGCTATAGAAGTGTATTTTAAAACGACAACTAACTAGCTCACAATATACCACCACATACTATCTCATATGTCTTAAAAAAGACTTGAACCTAAAACTGCTTAGTTAGAGAGCTTTTCACAAAACAATAGATACCATTATAACACAAACCTTTTTGTAATAAAGTATAGGTAATAATAAGTAATATAATTTTTTTTACGACGGTAGAAAGACAATGGCGGAATTACTTGAGGGCGGAGGAGGAGGGTCGCGACCCCCCAAAACATATTTCATAGATAAAGTAAAATGTTTAATATTGCAACCATCACAAAAATACTAGCAGGGTACCCGCGCGTTGCGGCGGCGGATACCCTAAAATAAAAAGCGAATCATGTTCTTTCAATATACATTATATCTTTTTGACAATAAATTTACGATGTCTTGAATTTCATGTCACATGTTTCTCGTTGAAAACTAATATTTTTTATACGGATTTTGGTAAATGGTTGGATATTTAGCGATAAGCATTGTAGAAGGAAATTTTTTTAAGACTTAAAAGAGCTGCTTTTTGGAAAATGTATTATAAGAATGAAACTCTATAAGAGGGTTTTTTATATTTGATTGTAAATGGTCATAAGAAAATTTGATTTTAGTCATTTATTGTTCATCCATTATTCTTGACCTTATTAACAATCACTTTTATTTTTTTTCTTTTTTTTTTTAGTTGGAAGGATACTTACTATTAATTGTAAGTGTTCATATGAAGAGATTGTCACATGATTTATAATTTTTATTTTTTAGTTAGGTAACTCTTTTATACAACATTCAATAACATCAAATTGTTCATACGTTTTTCATGATTTAAGACACTTTATTTTTCAATGGTTATTTTTACTTATGAATATGATGCAAGCTATTAAATTTATTGCAAAACTAAGACAATTTTATTATTAGTAAGTGTGTTACTTAAAATTTTAAGCCTTCCGGTTCTAATGACATTTTTCTGTGAGTTTTGATTTGTCAAGATAACTACTACGACGACAATGTATAGTTTCAAATACTCGAGCATTAAGGTTGCCTGTAATTTGGGGTACATGCGTATAATAGCGATAGCGTATAGTTTTAGACCACCACATGTTACATGTTTATTAACCACCTAAAATAGTATAAAATTTTAACTTCCTTCGTGGCTTTAGTTATCGATTACAATTGCCAATGCACATCATTGTAGACAAAATCCATACTTCCATATTGTGAACACTCAAACAAACAGATCTCATTGTGTCCCTCTGATATTAATAATGTTTACGTGATGATATTAATGATTTACTCAACTAATGGATTTCAAAATCCAAAGTGGTGAAAGAAGCCGTAAGAGCAAACCAGTTTTTAGCAACATGCTCATTCTAATAAGATGTTTAGCGGAATCCAAAAATGAAAGTATGTGGTGATGAATAAATTCAGGAAGCTGCTGCCATCTCTGTTACCAACAAAATATAACGCAAAAGCAGAATATAAGTTTGACATTGTATTTTAAAGAGATTATGCAAAAATCAAAGAATCAACTTTAACAATTTGAATATGATGTTAATGTTGAGCTTTAAGAAAACTTAAAATAATAAGCATTGGTTATAAACAAAAAAAAGCAATGGACAAATTCCATGCTCCGAACAACACCCATTCTTTGAAACTACTATACTTGGCTCAAACAATGTACGCATGGTACATGCTATAAAAGTAACTCTATAACAAAAAGGAAACTTTATCAAACAACCAAGGCCATTATCAGCAAAATATACTTTCTCATCCAATTTATCAATGAACAAATAATCAACAACAAAAGTGACATCTTGAGTCAATAACCAAACAGTGACCATCAGCTCTAAAAGATTTTGTACCACACATTTCCTTGCTGAGAAAGACTTGTTGAAGAAAAAAACTTTCTCACTGATCTCCACTGTAAAGACGATACACATAAATATTAAGCCATAAACCTTCTTTCTGACCAAAATTAATTATTGAACAAACACAGTAATCCTTTCAGCTTTCCCTTTTACCGTATCAACAATTAATTTATCACCCCTTATCACAATGGATCTATAAAATATCACGGAAAATACTTGATATGTAACAAATATCTCACTACCAATGATCTACCACAAAACCACACAAAATCGCCACTACCAAAACCGCCAAAGACATACACAACTAAAACCATCATAAGCACCACCAAAACCACCAGATCTGCCAGAAACATGCGAGAACAAAAACAACCAAAACCACATAATACAACAAAACCGCTGGTGGTTGCGGCAGATTCAGTTGGTTGTAGTGGTACTGTCAGTGACGTCGGAGGGGTGATGGTGGTTGTCAGTGGCTTGTGATTTAGAAAGAGTGAGGGCTTTGTATGTGTATTTTGTGTGGGTTTATATATGTTTTTAGGTTTTGAATTGCTAGTAGGAAATGGGATGTTACAATGGTTAAAATGGAGTGTTATAATAAATTTCACTAAATGGGCTGTTACGAAATTTACTACAAATAAACACACTTAAATTTTCAGTTTTGTAACTTTTAATTATACGTGTATATATTAATTTCATAGCAAATACATTAAATGGCCGTTAAAGTCTCACATGAAATTAGGACATTTAATTTTGATTAATGAAATTTACATATACTTATACAATTCTTTCCTATTAAGGAAATGTTTTTTGTCTTAATTTTTTTTAAGACTTCTATATATAGGATGTCCTAAATCCTTTATAAAGGAGTATAGATAAATAACAAACAATCTGATTGTCTTCTAGCAATTATTTTATATAGGTTGTCATGCATAATATAATGGTAATTGACCGATTGACATTTCTTGTATTGTTTGTTTCATTTGTCAAAACGCGTAAGTTTATTATATAAGACGAGGAATTTTCATTTGCTTACTTTTGTTTTAGCGCTTATCAAGGGACAAATTCCCACCATCCATCTAGTTTAATCTAATGATGAGGATTAACCTAAGATTTATTAGATAAACCTAAATCTTTTTTTTCTTGTCTTTTTGTCTTTTTTTTATTCATATTTTTTGTCTTTTTCTTTTAATTCACGTTTTTTATTATTGAACTCAAGTTTTTTTTTTTTTTTTTTTTTTTACTACTTTCATATGTTTTCGTCCGTTTTCATACGTTTTCTTACGTTTTCGTTCACTATTCAAACGTTTTCATCTGTTTTCATAATTGTTTTTACGCTTTCATCCGTTTTCATACATATTCGTCCATTTTCTTACGTTTTTGTCCGTTTTCATACGTTTTTGCCTGTTTTCATACGTTTTCGCCCATTATTCATACGTTTTCGCCCATTTTCGTCCGTTTTCATACTTGTTTTTACGCTTTCATACGTTTTCGTCCGTTTTCATACATATTCGTCCATTTTCTTACGTTTTCGTCCGTTTTCATACCTTTTCGTCCGTTTTTAAATGTTTCCGACCTTTTTCAGACGTTTTCATACGTTTCTAAATATCACAAGTGATATTCTTTGATATTCTGTGATATTCAGATGATCACAAGTGATATTCTGTGATATTCAAAATATAACTTGTGATATTCTAAATATCACAAGTGATTTTCAACTAATATTTTGTAACATGAAAATCACAATTGATATTCAAAATTTCACAAAGTGATATCCAGAAAATCACAAGTGATATTCAGAATATCACAAATATATAATTTGAATAGCAGCTACATAGTTTGGGGGTATTTGTTTAACCTTATTTTATTTGCTTATTAGCTTATGTAATTTCGGTTTATGTTTCACAAGCTTAATTTGCTTATTTTGAAACTTATAAAAATATGTAAGTTTATATTTACCACGTATAAAGAGAAAATGGTCAAATTTTGGTTTAAAGTTCATACATATTCATTCGTTTTCATCTGTTTTCATACGTTTTTGTCCGTTTTTAAATATTTTTGGCCGTATTCATATGTTTCTGAATATCATAAGTGATATTCTGTGATATTCAGAATAATCACAAGTGACATTATATGATATTCAGAATATCACAAGTGAGATTTATAGAGTATCACAAATGATATTCTGAATATAACAAATGATATTCTGTGATATTCAGATGATCACAAGTGATATTTTGTGATATTCAGAAAATCACTTGTGATATTCAATATCACAAGTGATTTCTGAATATTACAAGTAATTTTCAACTAATGTTTTGTAAAATGAAAATCACAAGTGATATTCAGAATACCACAAAGTGATATCCAGAATACCACAAAGTGATATCCAGAAAATCACAAGTGATATTCAGAATATCACAAAGTGATATTCTTAATATCACAAAGTAATTTCTGAATATCGCAAAGTGATATTCAGAAAATCACAAGTGAAATTCTGAATATCACAGAAAATCACTTGTGATATTAGAAACGTATGAAAACGTAAAAAAAGGACAAAAATGTAAGAAAATGGACGAATACGTATGAAAACGAAATAAAACGTACGAAAGCGTAAAAACAAGTTTGAAAATGGATGAAAACGTATGAAAAATAGACGAAAACGAAAGAAAACTGATGAAACCGGACGAAAACGTATGAAAACGGACGAAAACGTAAGAAAACGGACAAAAACGTAAGAAAACAGAAGGAAACGTAAGAAAACAGACGGAAACGTAAGAAAACGAACGAAAACAGACAAAAAACGAATGAAAACGGACGAAAATGTAAGAAAACAGACGAAAACATATGAAAACGGACGAAAACGTAAGAAAACGGACGAAAACGTATGTAAACGGACGAGAACGTATGAAAACGGACAAAAACGAACGAAAACATAACAGGACTGATGAAAACGGATGAAAACATAACAAAACAGACGAAAACGTAAGAAAACAGACGAAAACGTAATAAAATGGACGCAACGTATGAAAATGGATGAAAACGTACGAAAACAGACGAAAAAATGGACGAAAACGGATGAAAACAGATGAAAACGCATGAAAACAGACGAAAACGTATAATAAGCGGAAAAAACGTAAGAAGCGTATGAAAATTGACGAAAACGTTAAAAAAAATAATAAAAATAAAAATAAAAAAACGTGAAATTAGAAATAGGGATTAAAAAAGACAAAAAATGAGAAAATAAATAAGAAAGATAAAAAGAAAAGAAAAAGACAAGAAAAAAAATATGGACTTAGGTTTAGAAATTTTAAATCTTATGTTACTCCCCACCATTAGATCAAATTAGATGGAATGTGAGGATTTATCCCTTAGTATGCAAGAATTTTTGAGTATGCAAAATAAAGTGCCTCATATAAGACTTGACAAATGTTCGCTTGAAGCGACGGTATATACCGGCAAATAATTATACTTGTAAACTTGTATTTTGATATGATTTTTGATGCAACACTTAAGAGTTTAATTTGTATTCATCGCGAGAAAAAAAAAAAAGAAGTTATAAATGAAAAATGATAAAAATTTAAAGATTAAATAACATTTAAATTATCAATTTAGTGATGGATGTTTTTATCATTTTTAATCAAAAGGTATTTAAAACTTGCTATTAGTGTAATTAAAGAGGTAATTTAAGTAAAACACTTTACTCAATTTTAAGTCATTTTAAGTTTAAAGAATGAACAAACACTCTTTATAAGTAGTAGAGATGTACTTGGTTCATTCGTGCTATAACCTTAACCCGCTTATGGAATTCAAAAACCACAATATTTACTTCATATAATTCGGCCATCTCAGAAAAATTTAGTCAAGTTCCGCCACTTTAGTGAAGAAAGATGAAAGACTTGTGTTCAAAGAAAAGTAAGATGAAGTTTTTTCCACTTCTCGATATACATCTGGAAGTACAACCACAGATTAATGTCTAATTTATTCAGTGATGGATCGATATACGACTTTTCGCAAGTTTCTTTATCCTAAAATTAACTTCTAACTTTGTCATAGGTTCAATGTTTTGTTAGGCATACGGATCATTTGTCTTTAGGACCAACATAATCAAGTCTAATTTTCGGCTTAAATCCAATATCATGTGATAGTATCACATGGAAAAGGCTAAATTCATGATTACAAAATACGGAGTAAATCGTTTAATTATTAACAAGACACATGAAAGATATAAAAAAGCATAATATGGGTAACTAGAGCGATTCTGTGATATGTGACGCGCGTACTTATAATCTGTTGCATATCTAATACGAGCGATATAGTTTAATCTGTGTACGTGAAAGTTATGAGTAGCATATTTCAAGTTAAATGTGGCTAATCTATCTTGGAACTACATCTAATTTGTGACTCGAACTAAGCACTTTTCGACTATCATTCCATATCACTGACTATAGGTAGGCATGTTAATTACGTTGTAGGGTTGTTAGTTTCATTATCTTTAAGGAAATTCAAAGTCAAGGCACCTAAGTTTTATTCAAATTCAGCATACATATAAACAATTAATAAAGAATAACTTCTAATTTGGAAAACTCCTTCTTGATGATTTCATCATCATTAGCGCGTTTGGCCTTTAAAATCTTGTGAGCATGCTTGCAGTATTCAATTTGTTCGGGTTTGAGAGAAGGAGGTGGTGGAAACCCAATAGACATATCAAAGGAACTTGGAGCTACTGAAGAAGTTAGCGATGAATAGTTGTGGCTTTTAGGACCAGCAGAAGCAGCCATTGCCGATTTATGACTCTGGCCACTTGTTGTTGGTGTGTAACTCTCAAAACAGGGTAAGATAATCAATTCAGCAGAAACAAGCAACAATTCAGCAGAAACAAATACCACTAGGTGGTTACCGGATATCACTTGGAATCGTGTGATCACTTTTCAAAGTAAACTATTCGACCCTAATGCCTGGGTTACACGAATATCTACTTGGGCTAAGACCAAATGTAGTTAGAGAATTAGGCACAATTCAATAACCCTTGCGCTTATAAGTGTTTAGTGTTTTCTGTATATCTATCATGCATAATCAGATATCCTATTTATAGGATAATACTCTTGACTATTCCAATGGAATTATGAGTATTAATCGGCCCATTAATAGCCTCATAATTATCCACATTATAGCCGTTAGTGGTTACATGACCAATTAAACGTGGTCATTATGCAGTTGTAACTGCCACTTGAATAGGTCAAAGCCCGTTACAAGCGATTACTATCATCGCACTTTCATAGCACTATCGGTGGATACACTGTTTGATGGGAAACACCGATTCGATTAAACACTTGATTCGATGGAAACACCGATTCGGAAACACATGCTTCGATGGAAACATCGCTTATCGATGGAAACCACAAGCAAGATTTCCACAAGCAAGATTTTCTACTAGCACTACCAATACAAACCACTATTGAGTCGGTGTGTTCATGGACCTTATGGGTTTACATTTGGATATAAGCCTTAGCCAATGTAGCTGCACTATCGAATCGGATAGAAATAGGTGCTATAGGTTTAGGCTACAATGGAATCTCAAGCAAGTTTTCAACCATTCGACTTCTTTACCAAAGAATGCTAAAGCCACAAATTCAGATTCCATTGTTGAACCGGTGATGCAAGTTTGTTTCTTGGATGCCCAAGAAATTGCACCTCCACCAAGAGGAATACCCGACCATTGGTAGACTAATTGTCTTCGCAGTTCTTGATCCAACTTGCATCGGTGTAACCTTCCAACACCGATGGGTAACCAATATATGAGAGACTATAATCGATAGTTCTCTTCAAATACTTCAAGACCCTCTGAATCGCTTGCCGTTGATGAGCACTAGGATTACTAGTATACCGCTCAATTTTCCCACCGCAAAACCAATATCGTGCCTTGTACAAGTCATGGCATACATCAGCACCAATTACCCTAGAATACTCAAGTTGAGATACAACTTTGCCATGATTAGGCATCGGTTTCTCAAGTATCCATAGGTGTACTCACCGGAGTACAATCAAAGTAATTGAATTTCCTCAGCACCTTCTCAATATAATGAGACCGAGATAGAAATTCTTTTACCTTCATGTTTAATCCTTATACCAAGGATAACATAAGCCTCCCCATGTCCTTCATGGAGAACCTTGATGACAAAATTCCTTTGTCGTCAACCCGATTTTGGTCGGTGCAAAGATCAACATGTCATCAACATATAGACAAATGATGACTCCTTTATCGGATTCATCAAATTTGCTATATACACATTTGTCGCCTTGGTTAAGAACATAACCACTAGACAAAACCACTTCATCAAAATTTTGATGCCATTGCTTAGGTGCTGCTAAGTCCATAAAGAGACTTAATCATTTTACACCCTTGTTTTCATTGCCGGCAAGATGAAGCCACGAGATTGGTTCATATAAACCTCCTCTTCCAATTCACCATTCAAGAAAGTCGTCTTCACATCCATCCGATGAATAACCGATTGTGAATAGTTGCCAAAGCAATCGCCAGCCTTATGGTGACACGAGCCACGTGGGCATAAGTATCAAAATAGTCTATTCCCGACTTTTGTTTAAAGCCTTGAATGACTAGTCTAGCCTTGAACTTTTCAATAGTTCCATCTACCTTCATTTTCCTTTTGAAAATCCATTTGCAACCTAGAGGCTTGCAACCCGGTGGTAGATCAATCAACACCAAGTGTTGTTGCCCATGATGGAATCCATCTCATCATTGATTGCTTCTTTCCGTAAAGCAATGTCACGGGACTTCATTGCTTCTTCAAATGCCTTGGGATCATCCTCAACAATGAAGCAATAGGAGTATTGGTCGAGACCTCATCCTCGGTTCCTTCAACTAAGTATAGTTGAAACTCGAGTCCAAATGACTTTGAGTCCTCGACCCTTTGCTCTTCCCGAGCACGTGTTCGAGTTCTTGAACCACAACCTCATCAGACCATCGATGGTTCATCATCGAGGACCTCGATACACCAAAGTCATGAGTTCCATTAGGAATCCTCGACTTGGTCTAGGACCGATGAGAATCTATTCTCATCAAAAGTTGCATCCCTTGATTCAATTATTGAGTTAATCGAACATATTCATTAGGTTCAATAACATAGAACCTAAAAGCCTTGGAATGCTCAAGATATCCAACAAAGATGCGATCAATGCCTCTTTCACCCAAAGTCTTTGCTTTGGATCAAGGAGTCTTACAACACCCTACAACCCCGCACCACGAGATAATTCAGTTGAGTTTCCTTTTAGTTCGAGTTCATAAGGGTAACCTTGTTCCTTTGTTGGGAACTCTATTTAATAAATAGCAAGTCGTTAACATAGCTTCACCCCGAACCCTTGACTCACCTGAATAGGACAACATGGAATTAACCATCTCCTTCAAGACCTGTTTTTCCTTTCGTAAATACCATTTTGCCGAGGAGTATAAGGGCGATCGTTTCATGAATTATACCAACAGACCGAAAATACAGAGTATCCATGTACTCATCTCCCTATCGGTCCTTAATCTTTTATCAAAGACCCAAGTTGTAATTCAACTTCGCTTTAAACACTTTGAATTTATCTAATGCTTCATCCTTGGTATGCAATGAGATAGACATAACAAAACCTAGAAGCATCATCAATAAATGTCACAAAGTACTTCTTGTCCCCAAAGAGGAGTGGCATGCAAATCACACAGATCATCACAGTACAAGCTCCAGAGCTTAGTCTCACGACTAACACCCTGAAAAGGTTTCTTGGTAATTTTGGTCAACATGCAAGTTTTACACTTTTCAGTGTCCATGTCAAATGCTGGGATCAACCCATCCTTAGACATATCTTGCAACCTTTTATAATGAACATGGCCAAGTCTAGCATGCCACGGGTAGAGCAGATCGTCGGTGGTGGTCACACAGTGAATTTACACTATCGGTGGAAATAAATACACTATCGTTGGAAATATTAAGCCCGAACATTTGATTACATAAATAACCAAAACCAATAAAAACACCATGCTTAGAAAGCACAAATTTATCGACTCAATAACTTGTTTATAACCATGATTATTCAAAATACTACTTGAAACCAAGTTCTTCCGATATCGGGAACATGAATAACATCAAACAAAGTTACAATATTTCCTAACTAAACCTAAGGTCTACACAACCACGACCATGCACCAAGGTCGTTGACTCATTTCCCATGTGAAGAATAGAACCATCATTCGCTGACTCATAAGTCTTGAACCAACTTCTATCTTTGCACACATGAGCAGTTGCACCGAGTCAACCCACCACGTAACATCATCATCCCGCACATAATGAGATTCGGATACATATGAAACATAATAAATCGAAAAGACTTATTAACCATATTCGACCTTTCGGTGAGTTGGAAGAACCACCACCCCCGAACCATTAGTGCTCGATCCATTGGCTTTACCACCAACTTTAACACCTTTGCAGTACCTTTTAATGTGACCGCCTTGCCACATTTCCAACAAGTAGGTGTTGCCTTCTTGTTAGGATCGCCTTGTGTTATCATGATATTTCGTTTGCCTTTGTTGTCATTGTACCGTGGAGTTGTTATGCTCCACCATATTGACAACCGATGGTCCAAGAGCATTGCTACTCTTTGGCTTGTCATTATCCCGCACCACGAAAGAATCCTCAATGCGCAGATGATCGCCCAACTCAACCGAGTTAGTTCCTCTTTCTTATGTTTCAAGATATGCTTGAAATCTTTCCAAGAAGGAGGAAGTTTATCAATAACACAAGAGACCGAAATAGCCTCATCCATGTGCATATTGTGTTGTGTAAACCTTCCAAGTATTCCAAGAAGTTCATTGTATTGTTCCATAACCGGTCTTGAATCACCATTTTGTAATTTGTGAAATTACTAACAAGGAACTTCTTACTTGATGCATCCTCACCATATTTTGGCATCCAAGGAATCCAGGTTCTTTGGAAGATTCGAGTTTTGATAAATATCAAACAGAGAATCGAGACATACCATTCGAAATAAGACCTCTGCATATGTAGTCATCATTCTCCCACTTGCTCTTCCTCCCGATCCGCTCAACCGTAGCATCATCCCCATCATCGAATTGGAGTGGTCAAGACATACACCACACTCATACTTGGCGACAAGAAGTGCATCTTCTTCGCCACCTCCTAAAGTCCACCCTTCAAACTTGTCCGACTTAGCAAAGTTTGAAGCCATGTGTTTCATTGCAATTTGTTGCCATTGATTATCACAAAATAGTTTACTTTGATTGTTGGTGTGTAACTCCCGAGCAGGTAAGATAATCAATTCGGTGAGAAACAAGCAACAATTCAGCAGAAACAAATACCACTAGGTGGTTACCGGATATCACTTGGAATCGTGTGATCACTTTCCAAAGTAAACTATTCGACCCTAATGCCTGGGTTACACGAATATCTACTTGGGATAAAACCAAATGTAGTTAGAGAATTAGGCACAATTCAATAACCCTTGCGCTTATAAGTGTTTAGTGTTTTCTGTATATCAATCATGCATAATCAGATATCCTATTTATAGGATAATACTCTTGACTATTCCAATGGAATTATGAGTATTAATCGGCCCATTAATAGCCTCATAATTATCCCCATTATAGCCGGTAGTGGTTACATGACCAATTAAACGTGGTCATTATGCGCTTGTAATCGCCACTGAATAGGTCAAAGCTCATTACAAGCGGTACTATCATCGATGATTTCATAGCACTATCGGTGGATACACCGCTTGATGGAAACACCGATTCGATGAAACACATCGCTTCGGTGGAAACATCGCTATCGCTGGAAACCACAAGCGACTTTCCACAAGCATTTTCCACAAGCAAGACTTTCTACTAGCACTACCAATACAAACCACTATTAAAGTCAGGGTGTTCATGGACCTTATGGGTGTACACTCCGTACCTCCTAACCCATTACAAGGTGTGAACTAATCCCACAAGTGCACTAAATTTTCCAACACTTGTCACAGGGAATTGGTTGCAAGAGTTTCAGTGGTGTAAAATTGTTTTTAATTGTAAGAAACTAATGTTAACTAGCTAGTATTATATATTGGATGCTTTTAAGAGCATGCATGTGGCCTCATATATTGGTCGTTTTTTAGTTATAAAATAAAGAATATAACTTTCTTTACAGGGTTGAGTGTATTATTGGATCCCATCAAAAGCATGGGATCGGTTTCTAGAGTTTTTGATTGGTACTATGTTTTATGTTATATCATGTGACAGTCTATAATAGGATAATAAGTTTCGTTTTGGTTCATTTTAGGACCTTTATGTTTATTTTGAATTTTTCAATCCTCTTTTTCTTTTAGTTTGTTTGATTAATTAAGATGAGATGTTTTCTTTTTGTATTTATTTTTTATGATTTCTATAATATTGTTGACTTTTAAAAAAAATTATATATTAGATGCCTTCTTTTTATATTTGTTTTTTGTGATTTTTTATAATATTTTTGTTTTTCTAAAAAAAATTATATATTAGATGCTTTTTTAGAGCATGCATGTGACCTCAACCATTGGTCGTTTTTTAGTTATAAAATAAAGAATATAACTTTCTTTAAAGGGTTGTATTTTGTAGACTTTTGCTTGCCACGTTCATTATGCGTGTATGTTGGTTGCATATGCATGTATGTATGGCACATATAAAGAAGGGCTAATGTATACAAATAATAAAGTGGGATCAAATAAGAAATAAAAATAAAATAAGAAGAATGAGAAATAACAACATTCATACATTTTATATGCATCTTAATAAAAATGCATTTTTTTTTTGAATTTTTCCATCTTTATTTGAAATGTATGGCTATAAATATTTTTTATTATTCTTATTTTATTTTTCCTTATCAATGGACCCTCATCTATACTATTATATAAATCATTTAAAATATGAGTCTTAATAAAGTTAGGATAAGAAGGTGCGATTTTGACAATCCATCTCATTCTTTACAAATGGTAGACAACCATATCCGAGAGTGACATGTGTCCTCTTCAATTAAAATTCACGTTTATTTTCAAATTGAAATATCAACTATTTTCTTTTATACTTTAATTTCACCATATTTATTAAAATTGTTTTGCTCTTTAATCCAATATTCATTTTGATATACTTTCAAGAATTTTTAGTTTTTTACATTTTATTGGGTTTATTCTATTTTGATTTAATTTTGTTACAACTTTAACCTTAATTTGAATCGATACAGACTTGATTCGCCAAACTTATACACTTATGGAGGGAGTATTGGCAATTAAAAGAGTGTGAGGTCTTTGTACATGTGTAAAAAAATGTTAAGGTCTTTGTACATACGAGAATATAACCATCAAAAGCATATAACTTTCTTTACAGGGTTGAGTGCATTGTATATTGGATCCTATCAAAAGCATGGGATCGATTTCTAGAGTTTTTGTATGGTACTATGTTTTATGTTATATCATGTGACAGTCTATAGTAGGATAATCGGTTTTGTTTTGGTTCATTTTAGTTCCTTTGTGTATGTTTATTTTGAACTTTTTGGTGGTATCTAAAATTCTCAAAATGAATCATTAACTATTTGACTAATGCTTTTGTGGATTTTTTTTTCACTTCTTAAAATTGTATCAGGGCAAATTGACGACTGAGCAACTCAACAAGAGATCGATACGTGTCTTTTTTTTATTATTATTAAAGGACAAAAAGTGGAATGTATGTGTAATTATGTGTAAGAAATATTGTACAGAGCAACTAGCACTTTTTGAGCGACTTGTATATGGGCAATTTTTTTATTATTTATTTATTAATTAATTAATTTATTTATTTTAGCAAATATTAAAAATTAATTAAATATCTTTTATATATATATATATATATATATATATATATACTAACCTTATACCCCGTAACGATGGTCGGGTAGCTTCATTTAAACATTACTATACATAGTTAGAATAACATTGCGAATACTAATATAAATGGATTATTGAAATAAAAGTACTTAAGTTGTATGAAAAATTCAAATTAGTTTATTATATACAAAAAAGGACATGTGAATAAAACAATAGTCGATTGAACCAACATTAATCAAACATTATAGTAAATATATACCAAAAAACAAAGTAAGTGCTTTCATAAATGTGAATGTAATTTTAAACATTATATATGTTGCAGAAAAATGTATAGGAAACAAAAGCAAACATGTTAATACAACATATGCTTGAGGTTTATAAGCATAGGATCTTCGTCTATTCATCTTGATGTTCAGAAACAGCCAATAGGGTAGTCCAAGGTCTTCTTGCCTTCGTCATTTGCGGGTAGTCCAAGGTATATGATGCAGAACTATTTAGGAACAATGACAATTTGCAAGGTCTACGTTCATTGAGTGTATTCATATGTATAGCATTAAAAACGTTGTATTGCTAAATAAGTGTACTTGAGGAACAAACTTCCGGTTTTATGCGCCAAGAAAACGTTGTGAATACAAAAAAATGTCTGAATATTCAAATCCGACATAACACTTCTTTGTAAACTACATTTGCAGTTGAGTTGCAATAGTTTCCGTTACTATCAAGACATAGTACCTTCAATCCTCGATTGCTTTTAACTCTTGACAAAGCGACATATAGTTGACCGTGTGAGAAGACCGGCTTTGGTAAATACAAACCTACATGTGACAATGTCTGCCCTTGGCTTTTATTAATCGTCATACCAAAACATACTTGAATAGGAAACTGCCTTCTGTTAAATTTGAATGGCATTTTTGTGTCTGAAGGAGTAATTACCATACGTGGAATAGCGCAAACCCTACCAACACATCCACCAGATATGATCTTGGCTTCAATAACATTGATTCCCAACCTTTGTACTTGAAGCCTTGTTCCATTGCATAACCCTGATTTTTTATCAATGTTTCAGACAACATTACAGAGTACCAATCTTTAACTTTATTGCATGTTGCGGTAAACCGGACATCCTTAAACCTTTTAAGAAATCTGTAGTGTATATAGAATCATCAAAATTTGTGTCTGAATCATCCAAAGAAATAGAATCCGATGATTCGTATAACGTTTCATCTCCTATTATCAAATCCAACATGCGTTCATTAATCATATCTACCATTTCATTAGTTGGTGAAAGAATGGCCCTTTCCTGTAAATATTGAGGATTCCATAGGTTTTCAAGCAAACGCGGGTATGTTGCATCAATTATTGAACCAGCATAATCATCGGATTCTGGTATCAACATCCCATCAGGAAATACAACAGTCGACTCGCCATCGATAGTACCAACAATGTTTCCATTACCAATGTCTAAAATCCAATCAGCAAAATCTTGTATTTCTTTTCTTTCAGATTCGGTTGATCCAGAACCCAATCTCATGTTAACTGTTAAGTTCATAACGTTGCAATGTTGCCACATATAGGAAGAGTTAATAGTGGCATGTACGACATCATTACGGCTTGCATTAGGGATGACAGGAAGTATTTGGCGAAAATCACCACCAAACAGGACAATTTTTCCACCAAAAACACGGTTAGATGGTTGAGACGGGTCTGACCTGCAAATATCTCGCAGTGTCCTATCAAATGCTTCATAACAATATGACTGAATCATAGGAGCCTCATCCCATATAATGAGCTTCGCTTGTCATATCAAATCTGCAAGGTCACTGTCATAAGGAATGTGGCACATCGAATCTTCAACTATATTTATTGGAATTGCAAACCGGGAATGTGATGTCCTTCCTCCTTCCAATAATAGCGATGCAATACCGCTAGATGCAACATTCAACACTATACCACCTTTTGAACGTAATGCAGCAGACATTGTTTTGTAAAGGTATGTCTTACCGCCCACCGTATCCATACACAAAGAACATTCCACCTTTGTCATTGTCTACAACATCCATAACCGTTGCATAAATACTTTTTTGTTCAGATGTCAAACTGCCATACAATGTTTTATGCTGCTCTTTTAATTCATTTACATTGTACGATGTCTCATCATATGTCAACGTGTTATACCCTTCCATTGTGAATTCGTTATTCGGATATGGCATGTTCATGGAATTCTTTAGACTCTTGTTGTTACACAGTAGCATGTGTTCAATATAAGTCAAACATATGTTATACTCGTTGTCATTCAAGATCAATCCGCATTTACATAATATTGTAACATAAAAAATGCACAAATGAGCTAAAAGACATGTATTTCAATATTTTTAGATAAGCTTATAAGAGATTATAATAGCATGTACTAAAGGTAACTTATATAAGTGAATGTAGTTGTGAATGTCGATAGTCTCGCTACTATATACAAATTGTGGTAAGCCAAGGTTGGGAAATTGGTCAACAAAAATCATGCTAAACTATAGTAATATTTTGTTTTCACAAGCTGTTTAATGTTTGCATGAACTGATGTTATTAATAAAAATTAAGTTGAATTCAAATGTGATAAAATATATAACCTTAAAGATTAAATGAAACAAATATATATTTAGATGTGTAAAATGTAATAATTGAACTTTAATTCTGTCTCAACATGTTTTTTTAAACTCTACACTAAAAAGAAGTGTCATGTAAGGCTACTTATTAGTCTATTGGTTTTCCTAATAATGATTATAAAAACCGCAACTAAGAAACAGTTAGCACTGCATCATATTCTTCAAAAACCTCTAATCTTTGTAGAATATTTGGATAATACAAAAATCATGTCTTCATCAAACAAAAGATCAAGAAGCGAATACGATTTCGAAGAAGAAAAAAACGGAAAGGACATCAAGTAGAACATGATTTCTTGAATCTATTTATATATTAATTTTATTTTTATTCATTGTATGATAACTAACTGCTTTGTTTTTATTGTTTCAGAAAACAATTCATCGAGGAACAAAGGGCAGAGGACCAAACCATCAAAGAAGGTATCAACATTGGTTTTAAATTTTAATAATTTATAACATCATTATTTCAAGTGTATATTGAGTATGGATTAGGAAAGTCATATTTAAAAGATAAGATTGTAAAATTAATCAGTTATTACAATGTAGAGATTGTTGAAGAAAAAAAGAGTCATGGAAGAACATGTATGGCCTCCTGACGATTGGTACTACCCAATTGAAATGGAGATGAACAAAGAACTTGAAAAAAAGGATGAAGCACACGCAGAACGGGATAGCAATCAACAACTAAGAGATGATCAAATGAAAGAGTTTGCTACAATGCCTGGAGTTAATCTGTTTGAAGAGGGTTCTTTGAATGTGGACGAAGATTTGGAGTGTGAAGACATAGAAGCTTTTGACTACAATCATTTACATTTAGCATTCTCCAAGGATGACTTAGATTAATATCGTATTTAGTATGTATTTCATTATTCAGTTACGTAATACATAAAATGATATGAAATGAGTTATATTTAAGAATTATTTTCATTATTTGTGTTGATTAACTGAATGTGTATTTAAGACTATATGCTATTTTAGTTTAGTGACGGATGCAATGATGTGTGTGTAATTGGTCTGATTTAATATGAAATTAAATTGGAAACAAACATAAAACATTTTGCGACAACATACCAGGATTATTCTGCTTTATGCGCTCAAAATGCTCCACATCATCAGCCATGACATGCCAAGTTTTTTCCCAAAAAATTTCCGGCCGAGACATACTATCTGTCATGAGTAACATCACAAAGAATGACCTCAAATAATCACCCATACCCCAGTGACTCGCTTCCAGTAATCCATCAATATACTCCTTATCATCCTGTAAAAGTCCACGCGCATAGCAAGCATCTCTGTAAGTAGGATACACAACATCGTCAAATTTCCTCAGGTCTTCCCATTTTGTCGGACCTCTCACCTTGTTTAGTAATACATGCAAGTAAAACATTTCACCCCAAGAAGGTGGAACATGATGAATACGGCCCAAACTCTCACCTCTTTGTCTCGGCGTCCAAATCCTTTTTTGAGGATTCCAAACATAAAACTTAGGTATCTCGACATAAAGCAACTTCTGAGCAAATGTATCCTTCTTGTTTAGTTCCATCCACTGAAAAAATTTAGTCTCGCTTACGATGACTTTTCAAGGGTGTAATCAATGCTTTCAGTTGCATCAAACACAACCGATTGTTCATCCCGCAAATGAAATGGCAAACGCTCAACACTGGAGTATGATAGTGTATATCAAATTTGAATATACGCCATGTCGCTTCACAAGTCGAAAGATATCTACAATCATAGAAATCCTTAATCTCGTCGACCTCTTTTCCATCTAAGCCAACAGTAATCCTATCCGGTCCCTTGTTTATGTATTTGAACAAATACTTAATGGAACCAACCTGGTTGCACCATTCAACATTTATATGTGACTGATATCACTTGAGCAAACCGGGGTTGTAAGGAACTACGAAACCGTTGTGCAAATCTGTTCCATTTTTTTTATAGTTGTGCCATCATTCCACCTTCCATAAATTCCATAACCATTGTCATCAATTACCGTGGTTTTGTTAAATGGTTTTGGAAAATTCTTGGTACATTTATAATCAACCGTGCACGGACAGCTTGGATTATCATGACCGCATGGGCCATGCATCATGTGATCTGTAACGATTTGGTACAATTCAGGGTCCTCCTCCTTATTCGGTATTTCAGCGGATATATACTTATCAATATTTGTCACAGTGATTATCTTATCTTCGCCAAGCCATAGCAATATGTGACAATGAGGAAGGCCTCTTTTGAAACTCAATGGTGTAAACAATTGAAACATATAATCAAATGAGGAAATGAAGGAATAAATTAACAAAATGTACACCATGATTGTCAAAATAATATTATTCAAAAGGTTTAGTGACATTACCTCCTTTGACACGTCCAAATGTACGTCGATCCTTTAGTTCATTCATAAGGCAATCAAGCTTAATTTTAAAGACTCGTGTAATTACATCGGGTCGATCCTCAAATTTCAATCCTCTTTGGGCCATAAAACGTGATATCTCGGGCCAATTTGGGTTACATGTAAATGTTATGAATAGGTCCGGATAACCATAGAACTTGCAAATTGTCATTGCGTCTAAATAGTTTTGCATCATATACCTTGGACTACCCGTAAATGACGACGGCAACACAACCTTTTTGCCACGTAGCTGTACTCCAGAATCCGCATCCTCTGTCAATTTTGCCAGCTTAGAATACGTTTCACTTCTAAGCTCCTTCTCCTGCTTGCGATTAAACCTCATTCTTTCTGATTCAACCATTGTGTATCCATCTACCAAAAATTGCTGAAATAGCCTTCTTTCATTTAGCATCATGGAGAATTCATTTCGCCTTTCTTGTACACGGTATGCGAACCACTCTCTCATTGTTACGCGTGTTCCTTTGTTTGTTTCATCGTAATCAGTTACGCCTTCATGAAATATGTTAGTGCGATAACCATCCTCGGCATAAGGAAAGAACAAAGGGTACCGCAATGCGAGATAAGAGGGTGCAATTCATCGATTCTTTGAAGGTCGCCATCTTGTTGATGTAGAATAATGTCTCTCTTGTGTTTGGTTTGGTCAAAATCTCCGACAATTAAAGCGGCCACTTCGGATGTAGTTGGTAGATTATAATGTCTACCATCTCACGCCTTGTTCCAATAAGTTTAAGACAATATTTATTATCATTAGAAGATCTCATACGCTCACCCGCCATGCGAAAACCCCGAACCAATGGATTAATTTCATCAAGCATGTCGCGATCTCCTTTGTAAGCTCGTAGTCTAAGTATTGTTTTTTGGAAGACGTCATATGTTCATTGCTGCAACATTATTTACAAAGGTAAAAAAGGTAAATAAGGACATAGATTGTTTTGTGTTAATGTGCAAAAAAATAATGTAGTTGGATAAAGAATCAAACCTGACATCATTCATTCTGTTCGTTATCTCATTCTCAGTATCAACTATATAAAGCTGAGAAAATTTAGGTGTCTTTCCAGTCTTTGGCAATAGAGTACCTACTAAATGGTAATTCTCTCCATGTATGCGATAGCAATAAGGACCACGTCTGGCATTAACAGAGTGGTCTTGTTGGGCACCAATGGAAGTGAATGCAAACATTGAATTATACCGCCTTATATTATCTATGAATGTCGCGCTCTTAGGGTGTTCATTCGAAATAAGCTCCTTTAATAGTTTAGGTGGTTGTTTAAGTTCAGTGCCCAACATAACCTTACCTCTACCACAACACAGTGAATAAGACTGCGAACTGCCAGTTCCCGTGCCTCTTATCGCCTCAGCATGCCAAAGCATTGCACCACAAGATTCGCATTCAAATCTTGGATCACCATGATCAATATAAGCTGATACACGTCAATACATTTATGACATATTAGTGATTTTGTATATTTACTAAACAAAGTACGTGCTTTAACAGGCACGAAGGGTCATATTTTGCGCATTGTTGTTTTTTAAGTACTTACCATTAGAGATTCCAAAAAATGAATGTCTGTTGGCTGTTTTATTGACTATAGGATCAGTTTGGATGAAATTTATACGCCTTGCAGATTGCCTTGTGACCATTTTTCCTTTAAGCTTATGCACTTGCGATTTTAGTAAAGAAGATTGGCTATTAGACAGTGTATCGCGTTTAGAAGATGTGGATCATGTCAAACATTATATTACACCATTGTGATTGTATCCGAAAGTATTAATCAAGTGTGATATATATAAATACATTAACGGATAAATGAAAAGTTAATGATGAAACTATGTACCTAAATTGAATTTCACCGGCGTCTGGTTTTGAAACCTTGAGCCATTGTTGTTTCGTATGAATGTACCTATAAAAAAATGAAATTATTTATTGATATATTTATATATGGAATTATCATTATTCATCCTACTGATCAGTGCATCATATGTATGACGAAAAGATAAATACCTTTTGATGTCGGTTCTGTATTACCACTACCTTGAGGAGGAACTTTACGTGTAGTATTATTTGGAGTTATTGAGGCAGCAGGAGTAACATCGTTATGTGGGGTATCTAAGTAAAAAAAGATAATGTTAAATTCCGGAGAACACAATAACAAACAAATGATAAATTTGTTAACATAATGAATTACTTTTTGAATTGTCGCTTTTGCGCGGACGTCCCCTCGGTCGAACACCTTTATTAACAATACTATATAGTTATTTGAAGCCTTTCTTCCAGCCTTGTTAATGGATAAATCCACTAAAGGCGCATCAGTTACTGTCATATTCGAGTGCGTACCTACATTTTAATGATGTTTAGTTAACTGTACATGAAGAGTAACATGTTAAAGTGCATTAGGTAATGGTAAACAATATTAATTATGATTTTTAAAAAAACATGATGTAAGTAACGACGACACTATGAAACGTAATTCTATAAAAAATAATTAAATTTATTAATAATACTTAGGTTATTATTGTAGATATTAAGTTAGGAACAAACCCTCTGAAATTTCTGTAAGTGGAGGTCTTGAAGCCTTTCTTCCAGCCTTCTTAATGGATAAATCCACTAAAGGCGCATCGCCATCATCATATTCGATTGCATACCTATATTATAATTATCTTGAGTTAGTCGGACATGATTAGTAAGACGGTAATGTGCATTACCTAACGGTAACAAATAATGAATATAAATTTTAAAAACTGTATACATAATGTAATTAACCACCATAATACTACACGTACGTGTATGAATCTCTCTTAGCGCTTGTCTTGTAGATGGTCTTCCAACAGGTCTTTTAGAAGTCATCAAATCATTAACCACACCTGAAAATATGTATTGTATTGTAGACATTAAGGGAGTAACACACTTTCCGTGCATGGAACTGTTGAAGCCTTTCTTCCAACCTTTCTAACGGAAATGTCAAGTAAAGGTGTGTCATGCAAGCCAATATGTGAATGTCTTTGAGGAGGTGATAACAAATTTTCATTTCCTTTAGCTTTCCTCTTGTTGATATTCGTCGGTGCAATTGCTTTATATATGAAAGTAAATTCAAACATAAACAATATTCCAATCAAATATAAAAAAACCTACCTATTAGATGTAATTTTCTAATGTTAAAAAACAAAACAAATAAAGAAAATTATAAAGAATTAATAAACTCCATACCTTGATTCACCGATGTGCCACAATTCTCTTTATCTTGTATTTTTTTCATGAAGATGATAACTCAATATACTGGTTTTTGTGTGAAAATGTATTTGATCGATCCAAAGTTTTGTTAATATCAAAAAAATTCAAAAAAAAAAAAAAAAAAAGAGGAAAGAAACGGAATTAGCACATTAAATTCACATATATATGGTATAATGTATTTTAAGAAATTAGTTTCCTAATATCATGCAAAGTCAAATGCATTTAAATTTTTTTTAAGATAATATGTGAATATAAAGATGTAATTATACTAAATAAATATTTACGTATAAGTAAATAAAATAAAAGTAATTTATGGATATAAAATCTTCTAAAGAATTTCTTTAAAAAATCTTTGACTCTACTAACTACGTGTATAGGACCTACACAATCTATTTTCTTGGTTCCTTCTTCTGCACCTCGAGACGTGCATTCACTCCAACTGAAGCTATCCTACAGAAAGGTAATCATTCTTCTGACCTAATCATCCATCTTAACGTCGCGAACAAAACTTGAAGATCTGAGTTTATACTGTACTCTTTAAGTTTTTGTTTATGAATAATAAAAGATTTGATTGCTAAACAGTTGATCAAACAAATATGGTGGTTCTGAAACCATTTTTAAGTAAGCATAATTTTGAATCGATCCTTGATTTCATGTGATAAATAATGAAGACAAAGGTATATTCACATACAACCTCATCATAGGTTGCATGTGTTGTTATTAGTAATGTGTTATTTACACTAACAATATGGTTGAAGTTAGGTAATTTGTATCTTTTAAGGTTGTTAAATTAAGTAAGATCATACCATCAAATAGAATAAGGGTTGCAATTTTTTGTTACTTATTTTGTTATCAGGAAGGTTTTCCAATATTATTAGATCTATGATTGCATGTGTTGTTGTTAGTAAGGAAGATATGACATCAAACATGCTTTAGCTTTAGGTAGTTTATATGTATTAAGGTTGTTATGACAATGAAGATAAGATTAACTGTTAGAGTAGGGCTATAACAATTTTGATATACCTTTGTTAGTTACTATGGTTTTGCGATAGACTTTGAGCAAAGGTTGCATGTGTTGTTGTTAGTAAGACCGATATGACATCGAATATGCTTTAAGTTAGCTACTTTGTATGTATTAAGGTTGTTAGGTCAACGAAGATCAGATTATATGTTACAATATGGCTATATCAAATCTCATATACTTTTGTTAATTAGTATGGTTTTGCGATACATTTTGATCAAAGGTTGCATGTGTTGTTGTTAGTAAGGAATATATGACATAAAAAATGATTTAACTTAGGTACTTTGAATTTAGTAAGGTTGTTACGTGAATGAAGTTCATGTTATCTTTTGTTAATAGGGCTATATCAAAATTGATGTACCTTTGTTAATTAACATGGTTTTGCGATATACTTGTACGTGTAGGAAAAAATGTGCATCAAATTTGTTGTGCTGCAAAATGAGGACCACTTTCCGGAATACCAGGTAGGTTATAAATTCATTTGCCTTTGTTTCAACGTATAATGTTGAATGTTCTTATATTTCCATACATTTGTAATTTGTTGTAGAATTTACCGGAAGTTTACAATCTGGAAGGACACAACGGTAATCCGCAGATATACATCATATCCGCAGATGGATATCGTTTCAAAGTTGAGTTAGTCAAGCCTTGCAACGGTCCATGGTACTTAACAGGACCAAAATGGACATTATTTCGCAACCAGAACTTGAATGAAGATGTACACATGCTTCACTTTATAGAAGAAGGAAATGACTGTTTCTACGTTACTGGGTATCTGAGCAATGGAAGGGAAGTAGCGAGTTATGCTGGAAACAAAGCGACTTTCTCACGGTTCAAGACCAATGTGTTGCCATACCCTCATTTGCCTCAGGTATTCAATTTGAGATTAATTAAAATTGGAATTCATAAAGTAGACAGATAAATTTAATATAAGTTTTTGTATAGCAAGTTGAAACAATCTTCATGGTATGCATTACTACAGGTAATTCCTACTGAATTACTGCCGGCGTTGGGGGAGGTTGATGTGATTATTATCAGGGCAAATGGAGTGGATTACGGGTGTCATGTTCGCCGTATTGCTGCAATACTGAATGGCGGTACTTTATTTTACCGCTTGTTGGGCAATACTTGGAACACCGTAGTTGAAGCTTTAGGTCTGGAGGCTGGAACAACATGTGTTTTCACCAAAAACAGGGGAAACAGAGTTTGGTTAGATGCTTTTAACCATGAAGGGAGCATGATAACAGATGTTGTTTTCAAAGGAGCGGCAACACTAAGAAGGCAGCAACTACCATTGGAATGGCACGAAGAGAGTAAGTATTTTGTGTTTGTATTAATATTATTTGATTTTTGGCGTTTAAAAAATATAACTTCTTAGGTCTTGTGTGCTAAAATAGATTGTTAATATATAATTATGATTTGTAGAGGATGATAGAATGAAGCATGTATGTTACTGGCCATTCCACATGGATCATTTCAAGGAAGAGGAGAGGAGTTTTTACAAAACCTACCCCAAATCCAGCGCAAGAATAGACTGGTAATTTAGTTTCATGTTAAGCCTTAGTAATGCCTTATTGATTGCATATTTCTCAAATTTAGTAACTAAAAGTATAAATATTATAGGCAATACCTGCGAATTTCCTCGCCACTCACCCAATGCACATGTACAATAAGGCACTTCTGATACACCAAGAATATCGAGATGAGTTTAAAGTGAAGATGGAGCCTTACAAAGAAAAACCATACAGAACAAATCATGTGAATATATTTGGGCGATGGAAGCTGCTGGCAGTTGGTTGCCGATTTAAATACTCAAAGGTTATCCGATTCAAGTACGTGGGAAATGGAGAAGACTTGGATGCTGAAGATGGTGAGAACCCTCAATTCCCAATATTCCATCTATGCTAAGCTTCTACATGGTTCAAGCTGTTGGTTATTCATGGACATGAAGTAAACAATGTACATTTATGGTGCCTTTTGTGGTTTGTCTCAAACAATTTCCAGGTTTCTTATGGTAATGTGTAGCTTAAGATCGTACAATCATTTATTATGGTTTGTGATTAATGTTAGATATCTGGAATGTACATATGTGCAGGATAAACAAAACATAGTCATTTTGGTATGGTAAGATGTTTTTATTTTATGCTATAATGGTCTTTGCAAATATTATTTTGTTAGTTATGGATTAAAAGATTGTACAATAATGTGTATTGATAAGGTTTTAAAATGTACCTTTTTGAGGGGTCGTTTAAGCCCTTATTTGATCACTTTTGTATCCGTTATTACTTAATATCGCTCCTTTTCACTTTTTAGGTATTTTGAAGGCAAAATGTCGGAATGACACTTATTCGGACGAAAAGGCGCGAATATACTGAAGAAAATGGCCAAAGTCAAGAATCGAGACACGCAGTGCTTTGGAACCGGAAGGGACGGCGTCGGTGTTATATGTGACGCCGTCGCATCACTTTTGTGACGGCTCAAGAGCCAAATTGCTTATTTACAAGTGACGGTGTCGTTTTAAAAGAGTAGGTCGTCGCAACTCGGACGGCCTAGATTTGATCCGCATAACGTTAGAGGTCAAGAGGACGGCGTCACAAGCATAAGGTGACGCCGTCGCAAGACTAACGTGGCAAAGACGAAACCCTAATGACGGCGACCGACGACGCCACAAATCAAAAGGTGACGCCGTCGCATATGTAATCTTATATATAGAATCCGGATTTTTAGTTTTCGGTGTGTAGTCTTTTGGAGTAAAACCTAAACCGTACTCAAGGTCGTCTTGTACAATATTTTAGGGTTCCATACCATATCTTACACCAAGATAAGTGTTTTACTTCAATAATTCAATTATGTCTTCAATTACTTGTGTGTATGCTTGCATGTTCTCAATGTCCGGCTAATTTACTTGTGTGTTTGCTTAGGGAATATGAAACTTAATTATTGAATATTGATTGGTTGTCTCTTATCTTAATTGTTAATGATCTAGTATTGCGATAGGTCATTTGTTGTGTAGTTAATGCTTGATTAATCTTTGTGAACCTTAGCTTATAGTACCTAGAGTCATTGTAGGCTAAACCATCCGAAGAGTACCTTAGAGTTAAAATTTATATATCCTAGAGATTTTGTAGTCATTAACCTTTGGTAGTTTCAAAGAGTTAGGGATAAACGCATACCCTACGACCTTAGACACACAACACGATTAAGAATAAGGACGTGACAATTCAACCATCAATAGGAGATAATTAAGGAGTAATAAAACCTAAGTAAACACATTTTTAAACCATCATACGAGCACACAATAATTAGACATAGACTACATACACCTTAGATTAGATAATTAGACGAATAGAGTAATCGGTAGAAATACCAACCCCCAAATCCAAACCCCGAGATTCGTACCTTTCCATTTCCTAAAAACATAAAAGATAAAAATAATCTTCCTCAACCCCAACCTTAGCGTAGTAACTTCTCACTAGCATTCCTATTCCCTAGAGAACGATATCAATTCCGTGGCTTACCCTAATACTACACTACAACGATTAGGTTCATTGCCTAGGGTGTTGAAAAACTTGCTCGATTTAAAAGGAAGTTCCTTTGACCCGAACGACGCGTGTAGCGTTATCAAGTTTTTACGCCGCTGCGGGAATAGAATAGCTAGTTAGGAGTCCACCTCGTTTAGGTTTCCTTGCATGATTCCTATCAAGTAAGCTTTTTTTTTCCAAATTTTTAGCTTCCTCATAGTTTATCCCCCTTCTTCATGACATGTGTTCGTAAAACCTATCCCTCACCATGATTTGTGTCTTCCGCCGAAGATTCTTCACACTACCTGCTTCCAATCCTATTCCCAACCCCAAAATTGAGAACGCAATACCACAAAACCCTTCACCCGTTCACCACTTTGGAAATAACCTAGGGCATAATGAAATAAATTGGCAACAACATAGTCCCTTCTATGACTCGGATTCCGACGAGGAGTTTGACTATGGTGAAGCATTTGACAACGGGGAGGTCATTAATGAAGTTAGCTTTGAAATGGAAGAAGACCCCTCCCAATGTTTTAACCCTAGGTGTAGAATCGAGAAAGATGGTCCCTTTAACATGCAATTCCCTTGCAAAATAGGATTAGAAGGATTCGATGCTTACTTGAATTCGTTCTTGCCGTTAAACTTAATCTCAAGGAACCTATACAATAAGATCAAGGTCAATGAGTTAACTTACCAAGGGAACAATGTTGTTGAAGCAGTCACTCATTTGCATGTGTTTGTTGGAAGTTTTACTTATTTGGTAGAGTTCATGGTTTTAGAAAACTTGGGAGAATTTATTGATAAGGACCTCACTCAAGTAATTTTTGGAAAACCTTTCAAGAGATTGACTAGGTTAAGTGAACGGATGATTGATGGTCTAATTACATTCTCTGATGAAGTTGAAGATTTTATCTACCAAATGCCATGTGCTCATCCTAGGTTTAAACACAAGGATATTGAGGCGTGTAATAGAATGACCCCTATTCCATTGCTTAGTGAAAGAGATAAGCAAAGTGGACTTAGGTACCCATATGAGAAAACTAAGAGGTATTACAAAAAATGCCTAGAGTTAGGAGATGATTACAAAAAGAATGAGAGAACATTGGAATGGCTTAGGTATGGGCACGTAAGCGTGCACGAGACCACATAGGGGCACGACTTCGAGTCTAGCTACAAGACTCATAAATAAAGAAAAGCGCTTCGTAGGAGGCAACCCATGCTTAATTGTTTGCTTGTTTGTGTCATATATCTTTTATTGATTGTTTATTCTCATGTTTAAATTTGTAAAAATGCTTTATTTTGTCTTTAACCTCGTCTTAATTACATATAAAGGTATTTTACATAAGGGATAAGTGTAGGGAGGATTACATATGTTTTTAAAAGAAACGTAAACATGAGAATTTCAATTAAGTAAAAGATATATATGTGTGTTTGTTCGAGTCAAATGCTTGTATCGAGTCATAATGGATGTTTTGCAGGAAATTTTTCCAGATTCTAAAGATGTAAATTTTCCAGAATTTTTTCTAGAAAATCGCAGACCAGTTTGTAGGACCTTAAATCTATCTCAACCTTATCACAAATACCCACGTAAAACACAAGATGAACACATTAAACCAACACACTTTATGCGTAAAAGATGAAGAAGAAAAGATTAAGAAAGATGGTGACTTGATGTTATATGAATCGTGTATGTTATGCGTATGAACAAGATAGAAAGATGAAAACAATAAGATGTTATATTGCTCCAAAGAAAACACACACACACACACACTTTCAAGCACACCCCTCAAATGAGACTTTGAGGGGTTTATATAGTACAAGTAGTAGACGCCCTAATGGGCTTGGCATGGGCTCGCTTGGGCTTGGGTTGGACATGGATTGATATAAGGCTAGCTTAACTTAACTTCTAACCAATTAGCTTAGCCCAATCCACGAGCCCGTTGACTATTCTATCACGATATCTAACACACGTTACAAAGTTCCTAAATGTGAATGACCATCACTTCTAATAAAAACCATTAAGGCTAACAATCTCCCCCTAAGGGGTGGTCATTCAAAAGATGCTCCACTTGATTAGGTCTTTACTTTTCTTGAGCTTGAACTTTGCGTGTAGATATAGAATAGTCTTAATTATTTGTTCCTTTATGCTTTGTGATCAGTTAATGTGGTGTAGAGCCATTGTCAACTTCGTTGGTGTAGGTGTCTCCACGTCTTTCTCCACCATGCTCACACTTCTATTTGTCTTTTGGTTACCAGTGATGTAGTTCTCAAGTCTTTATACTTTGTAGATTCTTTGACATTGATGAAGAATCATCTTTGACTATGTGTTGCCTTTGATTTTGATGAGAACTTTCATGTGTTGTTGGTATGAGCAGGTGGAGAATCTGCACGATCAATCCGCTCCGGAGCTTCCATAAGAAGAAAACATAAAAACAGGTTAGTAATAAGCGGATTCCGGCACTTACAAGTTTGAATTTCGAGGGTGTTAACAGCATAGTGTGAAAATCGTCTCTAATTCTCACAAAGGCCGCTCTGAACCTGAGTCCCACAAGTGAGATAACGCGATATACCAAGTACATCTACATTCGGATGAGTCATTTGAAGTACAATCAAGCATCACTCCACGATGAGACCGTTTGAGACACTAAAGCGTAATCCACGGGAGTTACCGAAGTGACTGCTTTCGGGGCGCTTGATGTTGACCACGGCAGAGTTTCCATTCAATCATCAAGATCACGGATGTGAAACTTCTCATAAATGTTCGGCGATTGCTAAGATCTGCGTGGGACTCTAGAATATATCACTTGTGTCCTTATTGATGAACAACAAGCGATGTCATGTCAAGTGTTCCTATGAGATCTCGTGATGAATCTCGTGGCTCTAGACTCAATAGTGCATTTTGGTTTCCTAAGCGGAGACTAGGGAGAGGGTCTCCTTCTTCAATACCAACCAACTCTAAGAGAAAGTCGATAGATTATGTAGGGTTCCCAGTGAGAATGAAACAAATCCCTTTTAAGAGGAATTGAGTGGCTAGAAGGTTTAGTGCAGTGCGTCACTGGGTCCATGACGTCTTTGTCTTCAATACCGGCGCCATCTAAGTGACAACCAAGAGTATATGTGTTGAACCCGGTTTACGCCTAAGGTTGAATATGGAGGGCTATTTCTTTTCACCCTTTCTTTACTTTTCTTTTAATTCTTCAACCCTTCTTTCTCCTTTCTCACTTTACTCCTTTTTTCAATCATTTCTAAGGACTTCTAATACTAACTATTTGTGATGTCCTTGGGTAGATCCCTCTGGCTCTGGCGGATCATAGGACGGATTTACCTATCCTTAGTCACCTTATAACTCCATGACTGTCCTATTGTTGCCATAAAACCATTTTTCTTGAAAATCTCTCAGAGTCTTTATGATAGAAAACATGTTTGAAACACTCCGTGAGTATTATATTTTCGTAAACACTCCCTTCACATGTGCTTATAAGTTTTGACGAAACGCACATAGAGGGTAGAGTTCGCACTTTTGAATTGATCGACTTTAAATGAGCTAGACCGATTCGAGACACGCTTACATCACTAGAGAACTAGCTTGAAATTATTACCCGTCCTGGTCAAGTTCATAGAAAGTTTCTCGAGATGGTTCATTATTACTCGTCAATTCATTGGTTTCAACTGAGTCGAGCTCATTTTGAGATTCAAACAACGATCATTAAACTTTTTGATCACATTTTAATCACGTCTCCTCCCCCTAAAAAATAGCATATACGTGATATTTTTGATATCAACGGATTAAACAATATTTTAGAATCTTTTGGGGAGACAAACGGATTTGATTTAAGCATGAATTTGGAACATTTTTGTTTTATACTCCCCCTTTAATAAAGCATAATCAATTAAAGGGTTTTAGAAGGAGTTATCTTGAGCACAAAAATATTTTGAAAGATTTTGAAAATCTTTTTTGAACAATCTTGAAAAGATGCTCAAGATGATGATGATTTCTCACCAGTTTTAAATGCAGTGCACTGAAGCGTACACTTGATTTTATCTTTAAAAAACCCGAGTTTTGATTTGAAAATCAAAAGTCATCATTTTAGTCCGGTTTCGCATCAAGTATACGAAAGCCATTTTTGAAGAAATTTTGAGAAACGACATGTTTTAGAAAACATATAAAGAACTCTCGCTCAAGCATCCGTACATGCCCGTATCATTGTTGAATGACATTTCTAGAAACGCATGAATATCGATTATACAAGAGACATGTCGTGAGAAGAATATTTTTGTATTTTTGATTTTCTATTGTTTTGTATTTTTGAAAGTTTTATATTTTATATTTTGCTTTTGTTGGTTTTTCAAATTTTGTATTTTGTTTTCAAAAATATTTACAATAAGCTTTTGGAAAATCATTTTCAAGAAGATTCGAGAAGACGTTCTAACTCCTCGGGGTTAGGCTTCGCATTCAATTCGTCGAACTAAATCATCAAACCTTTCTTTTGGAAGGGCTTTAGTAAATATATCGACGAGTTGGTAACTGCCTTCACGAAAAATAATTCAACAATACCTTCTTCCACATGTTCTTTTATGAAGTGATAGCGTACTCGATATGCTTAGTCTTTGAGTGATGAACAGATTGCATGATATGGCTATGGCACTTTTCGAGTCACAATACATAGGTATTTTATCGAAAGTAAAGCCATAATCTGTGAGTTGTGTTCTCATCCAAAGAACTTGAGCACAACACGCAGACAGAGACACATACTCGCCGGTGATTGAAAGTGCAAGGCAATCTTGTTTCTTTGACGACCAACTTACTAACTTTTCACCCAAAATTGTGCTCCTCCCGATGTACTTTTGTCAGTAACTTGGTCACCGCGTGGTCCGCATCCGAAAAGGCGATTAGATCAAATCCGATTCCTTCGGATACCAAAGACCCTTGTGGATGGATGTCTTGGTACCGAAGATCCTCTTAACCTCTTTGAGGTGCAGTTCGATAGGCTTAGCTCGAAACCGTGCTAATAAGCAAACATCAAAATGAATATCGTGTCGACTAGCGAAGATACATGAGAGAACCAATCATGCTCGATATTTCTTCTGGATCGATAGGTTTCCCAAACAAATCGGCTCCAATTTTGGTGAAGTTACCATTGGTGTGCCAACAGAGTCACAATTATCCATACCATGATTTTCAAAATCTCGTTAGTGTATTTAGCTTGATTAATAAAAATTCCACGAGGATTGATGTATTTGTAAACCAAGAAAGAATTTTAGTTCCCCATCATGGACATTTCAAATTTGCTTTTCATGAGATTTTCAAAATGTTTTGAAAGATTCGGATTAGTGGACCCAAAGATGATGTCGCCCACGAAATCCGAACAATCAAAATGTCATTTTGCATTTTTGTGTAAACAAGGTAGGATCAACTGTTCCTTTGGTGAAATTGTTTAGGATAAGGAAAGAGGAAAGTTCATCATACCACGCCTCGAGCTTGTTTCAAACCATAGATTGCATTTTGAGTTTGTAGACGAGTCCGGATGTTCCATGTCTATGAAGCCTTCCGGGTGACTCACGACACTTCTTCTTTCGTAGTTCCATTCAAGAACGCGGTCTTAATGTCCATCCGATAAACCATGATGTTTTTGTGAGTCGCATAGGCCAAGAATATCCGGATCGCTTCTAGTCCGCTACCGGCGCTAATGACTCTTCGAAATCTATCCTTCCTCTTGTCTCATATCCTTTGGCCACAAGACGAGCTTTGTTGCGAATAATGATCATCTCTTCATCCCTTTGTTCTTCCATAACCATTTGAGATCAATGACGCGAATGTCAATTGGTCTTGGAACCATATCCCAAGAGTCATGAAGACGGTATTGGAGAAGTTCCTCCTGCATTGCTTCTATCCATGCGGGTTCTGCCATTGCCTCGCGAATGTTCTTTGGCTCTATATTGCTAATTGAGCAAATATAAATGCATAAGTCGCAATCGGTGGCAAGTTGGCGTCTCGTCTGAATTGGCCGTGAAGGTTCACCAATAACTTGTTCAATTGGATGGTCTTTAGTCCACTTCAAAGAAGAAGGATACCTTAGATTATACGAGTGCGAGTTAGATGGTTCTCGTAAGCTTGAAGATGATTCACCGATTCCGTAGCAAACGGGTTTTCAAATAAGTCTCGCATATAACGTTGCATCGCTCGGTTTTGTATAGGTTCTTCTTGAAATGATATGTTTTGGTTTTGCTCATCAACTGCTTTGGTAAAATTGTTTGAAGAATTGGAGTTCTTGGAGTAGATGTAGATGATGTTGATGGAGTTGGTGCATTGGTTTCGACCATTGTAGATGCATCTTCATTGGTGGCGGTGGATGATTTTGAGCGGGTGCGGCGGAATGATGGTTAGATGCATTTGTCGAAGTTCCACCATAGTATTCATCGAACATTAACTCAAAGAAATTCTCCCATTCATGTTCATGAGGAGTGCCAGAAAAGTTGATGGAGCTCTTTGATGTACGAGTCCCGAATCGATGTTTCCGTAAGTCTGCGGGTTTGGTGCGGGTTCTAGAGCGAGTCTCTCGAAGCCATTTGTGAAAGTTCATCAAAATTCACGCTCATCGTCTCCATGATCCTCCTAGTTCTTCCGTTATACACCCAGAATGCCCTCGAGCTATCTCGAATATCCAATGAAGATTCCAATATCACCTTTAGCTTTCGGTTTTCCTAGATCTTCTATGTCGCTTTGTCGATAGCACAAAGCGCCAAACACGTGAAAGTAAGAGATATCGTGTTTTGTTGTTCACTATTTCATATGGGGTTTTATTGAATCTTGATGGATTAGGGATCGGTTCGAGTGAAACAAGCGGCAACAACATCAACCCATAGAAATAACGGTGCACTAGAATAAATTAGCATTGTGCGGCAGCTTCCACAAGAGTACGATTTCTTCTTTCAACTACCCCATTCTCACGTGGAGTTCTAACAACCGATGTCGATGAGTTATTCCAACATCTTCAAAATAAGCTCTTAACTCCCGATTTGTGAATTCGGTTGTTGTGCATTCTTACAACTCTTCTCGAGATTGAAGAAGTACTTGAATACGCTTTTAGGAAGGTGATGATGATGCCCGTGCTTCGCCTTTGATCTCGAAAATCTAACCCATGTATATCTTGAATAGTCATCGACGATAACAAGAATATACTTTTCCCATTAATGCTTTCAACTCTCATTGGGCCACATAAGTCCATGTGCAACATATGCAACCTTGCTTCCGAACTAGGTACGCGTTTGGGTTTATATGATGCTCTTTTGCTTTTTCCTTGTTCGCATGATGGACATAAGTGATCCTTGGTGTATTTGAACTTTGGAAGTCCGTTGACAATGTTGTCTTTGGCCAGTTTGTTAATGGTGTCAAAATTGAGATGGGATAACCTTCGATGCCACAACCAGGACTTTGTTCCAGATGCTCGTGTCATAAGACATATTGGTGATGAAGAGGCCACTTGGTTGATGTCGATAGCATACAAGTTTGTATCACGATTCCCTGTTAAGAGATTAGTGTCATCCAAGTTTCTAACGAAGCAAGCATTTTTCCTAAAAGCAACCTCTAAATCGCATCACGTAATCGCCCGACCGAAACAAATTGTGTCCCAACCCTTCGACATAGTAAACCCGAGTGATCAAATAATTTCAAAAGGTAGATCTCCATAACCCATGATAGTCGCTACATGATCATTTCCAAACGTACGGTTCCCATGAATTTCTAGATGAAATTGATCAAGATCTTGATTCGGTCATGTGCTTGGAGCAACCCGAGTCGACGATCCAAAGACATATTTCGATAACCCGCCAATAATGTAAGAAGATTTTGGAAACCGCTTTGATTTTGGTTCCTTTAGGTTAGAGGTAAAATCCGATCACACTCATAGAAGTTATCTATTGGAAAGACATGTTTATCACTCATTCTACCATTCTCGAGTGTGAAAGTTCTACCGTGGGTTTCCAAATGTCATCCCTAAAGTAAACATTATGCTCCTTCAAGAGTGTAAAGCCTAAGTCTCGCAACTAGTCTTCCTATTCGCTTAGCATAAGTTCTTTTGGGAACATTCTTCTTATGAGCTTAACAATCTCATTCTTAGAAACACAATCATCATGAACATTAGTTAAAGATTTCTTGCAAGTTAAACAAAGAGATTCAACACATTCATTAGACTTAGCAAGTTTCATAGGTTCATTACATTCAGATGAAATGTCTTTCTTATTACAAAGCGGTAAATTCCTAGGGTGTTCTTCTACTTTCTTCTCTTTATTCAAGCGACTACTCTTAGAGGCAAGCGAGACTCTATTGTTCCTTGTATTGCTCTTAGGCTTTAGTCTGCTGCTCCTAGAGGTGCTTCCTAGTCCTGTAGAAGGTAAGGCACACTCATTAGGATTCACAATGTTATCTAGAGAAGTGGTTTCAGCTTTCCTAGTCTCTTTGGAGTGCTTTTCTAAACTTATGTCGTTTGTTCCATATGTTTTAGATGTGGAGGCAGACGCATTAGTGGTACTCATCTTAAAAAGGCCAGGAGCTAAAACTTTTGGTTTCTCAATAACCGCTTTTCCTTTTTCAACATTTTGTTTAGGCGAGGCATGTGGAGTGGCGCTTTGGATAAATCATTTTCTCATTGACTTTTGGAGGAGGCATTGAAATGTATATTTTGGTTTTAAAACCGGTTTGGGAACATTTGCTTTCTCCATAGTCAATGGTTTTGGAATCTTAGTATCCACTTCCTTTCCTTTTGACATTCCAACTAAGCCCTCAAAAGATCATTTTCGCTTTCATGTCATTGTAGGCACGCTCATACGACAATTTGTCATACTTGCATTCCTCGCTTTTCGATCAAGTTGTTTAAAATATGAGACATTTTCTATTTCAAGTTTCTCAAGTGCTTTTTCATATTTTGAAACAATTTTGGAGGTCTCGACCGAGTCTTTCATGATCTTCAACATAATATGTTTGTAAAATAATGGACATAATATCGGTGAGTCGAACATCTTCAAGAGAGAGTCATTTAAATTTTCCAAAACTTTGATGTGTTCGACCACGGTCATTAGCTTGCTTTACCAGGATTTATGGTCCTTGACAAAGTCACTGTTTCTTTCAAAAAGCTTGTTCAAAATGAATTACCCTTGCACGATGGCATTCAACCGAGGGCAATTTGAGTTTCAAAATACTTTTTATTTTCGTTATCAAAATTATTAAACCGGATGTTTGTTGTAATATTGGTTTTAGTTTTAACAATGTCTTGAAGATCCGCAATTCTAGTTTTCACATTTTCTAAAATACTTCTCGCATCACTTGTGTTAAAAGATTGTTTGAAGACATTTTTTCAATGTTCGAAAGAGAATTTGAGACAACAACCGGTTTTGAAACAGATTTTGAAACAGTTTTGACTCTTTGTTTGAAACACTTGGTGTGATGGAAAACTTTGACTTTTCTTTTGATTAACAAAAGTAATTCCGTTAATTTAGTTCCATTTGTTATAATCAATTGGTTTGATTTCGGATTTTTTGTTTCATTTTTGATCTACTCTCCTCGGATAGTTCTAACGCTTCATGAGAATCACGAACAATAATGGGTTCATGTAAAACATTTCCATTGTTTAACACATTACGAGATTTCGAGCTTTCTTGAGGAACGAAGAAGGTCGTTACCAAGTGCCATTCTATGATTAGTATGAAAACGCGGATTTACTTGATTAGAAAGCATCTTGATTGTTTGAGCGAAATGACCCGTTTTAAGAAGCAAATTTTCCAAAGTTTGGATTTTTTTCATTTTATCAAGAATTTCATCAAGAAGAGAATCTTCTCGCTTTGAAAAATCAAGAATCAACCGCTTCTTCTCTTTTCAAGATTAGAAAACATTTCGCTTTGTTTAGAAAGTTGGTCATTTAAATCGAAATTTCCTTGTTTAAAGATTTAATTTTAAGTTCAAATTCTGACAAGTGTGTTATACTTGATTTGCAATAGTTGTTCTTTAGAAACCAAATTTCGATAACCAATTTCTAATTACGATTCTTTGTTTTAATGAAATTCAAAGGCTTTTGCGTTCTCCTTGTAACTCTCAAGCTCGGCCGTCAATTTAGCATTCGCGGCCTTAACTGCGATTGACCGCTCTAACTTTCTCAATTTCAATGCCACGCTTATTGATTAATGATTCAAAATAACACGTGTTTCCTCATCGGTCTCGATTTTGTGCCACACACCTCCATTAGGATCCACATCCGAGTTTCGAGTTTGTATTACTACAACTCGGATTGTCTAGTATGTATCATAAGTAGGTGCCGATGTCGCGAACGTCTTGTTCGTCATGAGTAAACACATCAAATATGACATTGTTATAGCATGGATCGGTGATTGGTACCTCGACATCGCATTGGCGTCATAGGCAGGAGGTGCGTCGTAATCGATTGTCGTACTTAGTCTCTGAAAATTTGCCATGAAGATGCAATTCGCATTGATTTCTCGAGGTCTTCCAAATCATCCATAATAGCAAAAATCATTTTCTTGAAGACTCAACTGCATCCCTCGCTTCTTGCTTCGTACTATGACATAGCTTTCAAGATACTCAAGATTCTTCTTTGTAGCTTAGTGGGACGGTTCCTTGCCATGTGACCCACTCCTTGACAGCTTGTAACACTTAACCCGATTACCTTGATTCACATTTCCATAATTCCCAACGACCGAGCGCAACATTCCCATTCGATTACCCATCGCTCTATTCCCAACATTCTCGTCCCATCGATTTCCAACATTCTCGACCCAACTGACACCACGACACGGAACCGCTGACACTGCAAAGAAATCCATTAGCATATCCTGCTGATTCCAATAACTCCAACCATTTGTCCTTGATGACCCATGTTCACACCCTACTGCAATTTGCTCATTGCAGTGTTTGATGAAATCCTTTGGTTGTTGTTAGTTGGTGTGGAATAGCGACCTCTGAATGCTTTACCCAAGAATGCAAATGCTTGTGACAAAGCTTCTTCCGGTTCTATTTCAAGATCGGTGATTCCTTGTTCTGGTAATGTTGTTGTTCGGTGGATAGGTTTGTTGTTGAGGATATGACTTGTTGTTGTGGAATGTATTGTTGCAAGTGGTTATTAGTGGAAGATGATGAAGCTTGTTGTTGTGTATTCACTAGAGTTTGAGTCTTTGCAAATGAGTACCAATGGATCATGATTCTTTGCTAATCTTTCTTTCCGACTTCATTCACTTCATTTTGGTTTTGTTTCGAAAATCGTTGAGTTGATCAAAGTTCACTTGATGTAAGTCTTTTGTTTGGTTGACAATAGTGACATATCGTCCCCATTCTTCCGGTAGATTGTTTAGAACTTGATGTTGCTAACGATAGTTCGGGTGTCAACTTGTTTCGATCGACTCATTCATTAAAGTGCGAAACCTTCCATAGTAGGATTCAATGGATTCTCCTAGAGTGGATGTAAACTTCTCCCAAGCGCTAGCGACTTGTTCTCCGTGTCTTGTTGACCAATTTTAGTTCCATGAAAAAGCCGTCTAACGTGTTCCCACCTATCGAAAGCGGTTTCACAACCGTCTGCAAAGAAAAAGATGTCTCTTGGTAAACCCAGTTGGACAATATGAATTGCCATGTAATCGCTTCGACTTGCTTGATCCTCTTGAGTATTCGATTCTTTTTGAAGACGAAAAAATGGTGGGACGGGAGGTGTTGCATCGGCATTTCGTGGTCTTGGACTTGTCGAGTATGAAGGGTCCATTCGGAATGGATTGAATCATCAATTTTCCATTAGGTTTTGTTTTGATGTAACGAAGCATACGACTTGTCCATTGAAGATAACCACCTTTTTCCAACATAGGAGGACGATTTTTGGCACCGGCTGCATGAATGTCTTGTTGAGTTGCCATTGATGAAGGTATGATATGATAACGTTGATGTATGATCGATTCAACGATAAAGGAGTTGTGTTTGATGAAGATTAAGCTCGGTTGTTGTAGTGAAAATTTGGTCTAAAAACTTAGAAACCTCAATAACTTCAGTTCGGAGCATTTGTAGGACTTGAAGGTTGACCGAATGAACTTTAGTTGATTCGGCAGTCTATTCTCCTCGTTCTTACGGTCGTTTTGATGGGTAGATCGCTGAAAACGGAGTTACGGTTCAAAAGTTATAGTCGTTTGAAGTTTTGCTCAAAATCTTACTCGTAAACCTGTTCTTAAGCGTAGAAATGAGTGCTTATGCGTAGGATTGCTTATGCGTAGGATTCTTATGCGTAAAAAGATTAGGCGTAGGATTCCTTATGCGTAAAACCCAACTTACGCGCAACCTTTCGGCTTATGCGTAAACAAAATTCTTAGTCGTAAAACCTTACGCGTAAGTGTTAACTTATGCGGAGAGTGTTACTAAAAGCGCTCGCTTATGCGTAAACTTAGGTTAAAACCAAAAATCTTTACACCGCCACAACAGTAAAGATATCCACAAGTCGAAGTGTTCCACAAAATTATCCAAGTGAGGAAGCATTGAGTAACCGTTGTTGCACGAAGATTCTTCACCAAAAGTTATGCGTAAAACCAAATCTTACGCAGAAACCTTATGCGTAAAAATAGGTTTTGACTTTTGACCTTTACGTAAAAAATTCCCGGCGTTTCAAACAGCTTTGATACACTCAAAGCCTTGAAAACACCCAAATAACACAAAAGTTTTGACCTTAATCACCCAAAGTGCCTTGAAAGCTTATGCGTAAAATGAACAACAATTACACACGAGTTTAAAGCGATGAAAACGCTTAAAGCTTCAAACTTTTTCTAAAAACTAGACTCTTTAACACTATAAGAACCTCAAACCATAAGAATCTTGAAGATTTTAGTGCAAAAAATAAAGTTTTAAGCTTGACAACTTTGTGATACCGAGAGCTTACGCGTAACACTTACAAAAAAACTTCAACCAAACACTCCTAAACCATTGTTAGGCGATTGATACCAATTGTAGGACCTTAAATCTATCAACCTTATCACAAACCCACTTAACGAACACAAGTATAACCACGTGAAACCATGAACACAATATGCGTAAAGAAGAAAGATTAAGAAAGGAAAGATGGTGACTTGAATGATATATGAATCGTGTATGTTATGCGTATGAACAAGATAGAAAGATGAAAACAATAAGATGTTATATTGCTCCAAAGAAAACACACACACACACACTTTCAAGCACACCCCTCAAATGAGACTTTGAGGGGTTTATATAGTACAAGTAGTAGACGCCCTAATGGGCTTGGCATGGGCTCGTTTGGGCTTGGGTTGGACATGGATTGATATAAGGCTAGCTTAACTTAACTTCTAACCAATTAGCTTAGCCCAATCCACGAGCCCGTTGACTATTCTATCACGATATCTAACACACGTTACAAAGTTCCTAAATGTGAATGACCATCACTTCTAATAAAAACTATTAAGGCTAACACGGTTTTTGTCGGGATAACTTTGTGTCGTCAGATCGCAACTGACGTCGTCGAAGGAGCAAAACAATGATGACTTTTTCTCGTTTTCGAGTGCTTATAAATTTTGGAATTTTCGGTCTTAATTTTCCAGAAATTCTGTAAACATCCATTCCACAAGCATTATATCCTAGTTTAGTAGAGTCCTATGTATATTATTACCGCCGATTTTACGTGAAGGTTTCGTTTGTTTTCTTCAAGTGTGCAGGTTTAATTTACCAAGAAGAAGATACATAAGATGAGAAGGAGCTTTTCACGCAAACATTCTTCTTGAAGAAAGATGTAACCATCACTTTACATGGATCCTACCGAGCTAATCAGGGGAGTACTAGTTTCTTTTGTTTTTAATTACCTTCCATTATCATAACTTTGATACTTTCGGGGAACATTGGGGACAATGTTCAGTTTAAGTGTAGGGAGGGAAAATAAAACGGGAACTTTGAAACTATGCGTATCCTTGAATATTTGCTTTGTCCAATTGTATTTGTGTAATAAACCATGAGAAAATGTCGGCTAGGGTAATTTTGGCACCAAATTAAAAATTTTTCATGACATATAGGAGTGGGCCATTAGTCTTAACAAAAGCGTCTCATGGATAGGAAATTATATCACTAGCACAAAAACCCTTTACCACTTAAATTCCACCCAAAATGTGGGATCGCCTTAGATTAGTAGGAATTAAAGCATTCATCTTTAATGCTTAGTGTGAACCGTAGTATAATAGATTCTAGAACTTGTTTTGTGATGCATTCCGAGATCGCTAGTAAGACTACACTTGTGTAGTTAGGAATAACTAAATGATAAGAGGTATTAGGATAACCCTTGTTTGATACCCGTAATATAATTACTTCTTCCACATCGGTTGAGTAATTCCCCACACCTTGCGTTGTACTCATCTTTAGTACACGATACCCTAGTTAACCCCTCGAGCCTATCCTTTTCGCGGTTCTCGTGATGTTTCGGTTTTCCGGAATATCAATGAAGAGCATTGTTTACACCCCACCCCCAAATGTACACCCAAATCGCCTTAGCCTACCTTGTATGCACTCACTTTTAGTGCATTATTGTTATCACCCCAAACCCTTAGTTCAATTATCTAGTTGCTTGCATAAGTTGCTAAGTCGAGTCATATCCTTTGTACACAGTTTTGGGACGATTGGGACTCATGGGAAAAGTAAAATTTTGTGAGATGACGGGAAGGGAACGTTAAATTCAAATTCCCTTTATTTGCATAATAATGTACTCCAAGTGTTTTGATCTTTTCAATTCGTGTCAAATTAGTGTTAGAGTAATAAAAACTCAAGTGTAGGGATGTGCCTATAAATCTCTATCATTTTGATGTTATCGTAGAGGATGGTGGAGTAAAAGTGTTAAAAAAAAAAAAAAAATCGAAAAAAAAATTGAAAAAGAGAAAAAGAAAAAAAATAGAGTGTTGGAAAAAAAAAAAACATACGGGCTACCATCCTACATCTATCTTTAAATTTATGTTTGTTTGTTTCAGTTATCTAGAGTTTAGAGTGTCGAGTCTTAGCTTAGCAACGCTATTCTTCGCATTCTTGTAACATAAAGATTTTTGACTTGCCACCACTAAATAGCCTATCCCACCAAACCCTTTGTTTCCCTACCGTAAACCTAACATTACAACCCTTTAAAAGTCCTCTTTGATAGTCTTTCCTAGGTGCTTACGCCAAAGCGATGGAGGTTTGATCTAGTCTCAAGCCTATGGTAATATATGTACTAGGACCGGTTAATGAGTGTTTATCTTCCATTTCCACTTTGATATATTTCATATACACCCGAGAGATGTGAGTATCCAAACACCCCATGTGAGGTGCTAGTATGTAATTTCCGTGCATGTTATGACTTTTGCGGGGCTTATATGTGTTGTGAATTGTTCTAAACCAATGCTTCATGACCCCTAACTTATAAATTAATTGACTAAAAGCACATTTGCTTGAGGACAAGCAAATACCAAGTGTAGAGATATTTGATAAGGTTTTAAAATCTACCTTTTTGAGGGGTCGTTTAAGCCCTTATTTGATCACTTTTGTATCCGTTATTACTTAATATCGTTCCTTTTCACTTTTTAGGTATCTTGAAGGCAAAGTGCTGGAATGACACTTATTCGCATTTAAAAGGCGCGAATATACGAAGAAAATGGCCAAAGTCAAGAATCGAGACACTCAAGTCTTTGGGCCGAATGGGACGGCGTCAGTGTTATATGCGACGCCGTCGCATCACTTTTGTGACGGCTCAAGAGCCAAATTGCTTATTTACAAATGACGGTGTCGGGTTTTAAAAGAGTAGGTCGTCGCAACTCGGACGGCCTAGATTTGATCCAGACGACGTTAGAGGTCAAGAGGACGGCGTCACAAGCATAAGGTGACGCCGTCGCAAAGACTAACGTGGCCAAGACGAAACCCTAATGACGGCGACCCGACGGCGTCACAAATCAAAAGGTGACGCCGTCGCATATGTAATCTTATATATAGAATCCGAATTTTTTAGTTTTCAGTGTGTAGTCTTTTGGAGTAAAAACCTAAACCGTACCAAGGCTGTCTTGTACAGTATTTTTGGGTTACATACCCTATCTTACACCAAGATAAGTGTTTTACTTCAATAATTCAATTATGTCTTCAATTACTTGTGTGTATGCTTGCATGTTCTCCATGTCCGGCTAATTTACTTGTGTGTTTGCTTAGGGAATATGAAACTTAATTATTGAATATTGATTGGTTGTCTCTTATCTTAATTGTTAATGATCTAGTATTGCGATAGGTCATTCGTTTTGTAGTTAATGCTTGATTAATCTTTGTGAACCTTAGCTTATAGTACCTAGAGTCATTGTAGGCTAAACCATCCGAAGAGTACCTTAGAGTTAAAGTTTATAAATCCTAGAGATTTTGTAGTCATTAACCTTTGGTAGTTTCAAAGAGTTAGGGATAAACGCATACCCTACGACCTTAGACACACAACGCGATTAAGAATAAGGACGTGACAATTCAACCATCAATAGGAGATAATTAAGGAGTAATAAAACCTAAGTAAACACATCTTTAAAACATCATACGAGCACACAATAATTAGACATAGACTACATACACCTTAGATTAGATAATTAGACGAATAGAGTAATCGGTAGAAATACCAACCCCCAAATCCAAACCCCGAGATTCGTACCTTTCCATTTCCTAAAAACATAAAAAGATAAAAAATAATCTTCCTCAACCCCAACCTTAGCGTAGTAACTTCTCACTAGCATTCCTATTCCCCTAGAGAACGATATCAATTCCCGTGGCTTACCCTAATACTACACTACAACGATTAGGTTCACTTCCTAGGGTGTTGAAAAACTTGCTCGACGAAAAGGAAGTTCCTTTGACCCCGAACGACGCGTGTAGCATTATCATGTACATGCATTAAACATAATAAAGTAGAAATAAAAGAATCCTAATGATTGTGTAAAAATACAATTGATTTAGCAATGAAACTTTATAACGAAATTAAAGAAACATAATCTTTTAAAACCATATTATTCTGGAAACATTCATAAAGCGTAAAAACAAATTTAACAATCAAACGTCGTCATCTTCATCATCAGTAGAATAAACCTAAAGATTGGTTATCAACAAAACCGTCTGAACCATCTACATCAGATACAAATGGTACTTCATAGCTGCCCTCATCTTGTAAATTTTCTCCGGCTTCATCATCAATGTATGTCTTAGTATTAGGAGATTCGCGCAAAGGTTGATCTAGATCATTTATATTAACCCACACGCCATCATCACTAATGTTTTTCTTGTCATTAATATCGTCATCTGATTCTTCATCAATTAGAGCAAAATTCTTGTTTTTGTATTCTAAAGATTCTTGTTCGTCAACACTCTTTGGTTCATTAAAAGTTTGCACAGAATCAATAGGCTGAATAATTAATTCATCATCCTCTTTACCAACAACTTTAAATTTTGGTGCTACTAACTTATCAAATGATTTAAAATCATTGGTATGTTGAGCAATGTCGTCCTCTTCAAGATCATTAATCAAATGATCCAAAACCTTTCCTGCAGAGTTGGTTTGTGTATTTATGCGGTTGCGCTTAAACCGAATAGGTCTTTCTTCATCAAATTCCTAAGATGATATAGAAATTAGATTCAAAATGTTAAAAGCAAATAAAATTACTCTTAATACCTATAAAAAATGAACAATATACAAACAGTATTAATGATATAATCATCAAATAAAACGTTAACTTAAGTAATAACATACCAATTTGTGTTTATCAACGTCGCCTTCTTCAGATTGATTAACCAAATGGTCGATAACTATTCTTGTAGAGTTAGTTTGTGTAGCATTGCGATTGCGCTTAAACCGAATAGGGGTTTCATCATCAGATTCCTAACATAAAATCGTAATTAAATAGCAAAAAATGAACACTATATATGTAAAAATAAAAGTGTTTAAAAAACATAATACATGCATTAGCAAAAATTTATTCATTAAATAAAAGTTAACATGAATTCATAACATTACCAATTTGTCTTGATTTTCAAATTGGTCTTGTATTTTATGGTTTTGTCGTGTTGGTAATACATCATCATCATCATCCGAAAAAGCAATATGAACAACATTATTTTCCGCAAAAATAGTATCCTTTATACATCTTTTGCGTTTGTTGGAGAAAGAGACATCCTGAAAAGTTATAAGTATAAGTTAATATCGTAATATAACTTTATTGGTAATGTGTAATAGTTAATGTTTAAAAAATACCACTTCATCATCCGATAAGATGATCACGGGTGAGTTTTTGTTTGTTAAATTGGTTGGTGTTGTTGATATTTCTTCCTTGTTTTGTAACCTAAATAAATAAAATTACAATACGTTATCAACAACTAATCATAAAGTTATATGCTAAGAATATATAATGCTTACCTTTGATGACTTGGAATGAACCATTGATTATTGAAGAATTGAGTTCTATGAGATGAAAAAACATAATTTGTTTTACGTTTATTGTGTTAGAGTTTATATAAGTTATGAAACATTAGATATTTTAGGAAAAGATATTGTTTTTAAAAATTTTAAAGTGAAGATTGAATGATATAATTTTTTAAAAATCAAAAGTTTGTTACCAATTTTAAGATACCGAAAATAGGAAATGATTTGAGTTTGTTTTTTTTTTTAATTTAAGAAGATTCAAACATAACTTCTAAGAGATGAAGTTTTGTTTTTTTAAAATTTTCATCATAGTAAAAGATGTTTCCAAGAATATTAGGATGGTATTTCATATGTAAATACTGAATTGGTGTTGTCATGACAATAATAACATTTATTATTTTGTTCAACATAGTTTTACTAAATGTCTTATTAAATGTTGTAAAACATCTAAAGAACACTGAATCAAATGGTAACTAAAAATCAACACAATTAAAACGAAAAAAAGTAGCAACATTCAGTAACAAAATCCATCTCCATGATACTTATAAAAATAACAATTGCTTTCATAAGAAAGCAAACGTATTGTTTGAAACAAATTATTCAAAAAAAAATTGTTCTTGCAAAATGCATAATGCCAAATAAAGAAACAAAATGATATGAACCATGGAGTGGTTGAGCTGGTTATCATCTTCAGGTTCAATCTTCTCTTTGAACCAAATATTGGGTAGTCTATATGCCTTCTTCACCATCGGGTTCATTGTCAATATCTTCCACATCAAGAAACACACGTTGCTTCTTTTCTGCACTGCCTGATGATTCGTTGACTGCAAATCAATGGCACGGCCCTTCTTTGAACCGGAACTTGATCCACTCCCAGATGCATCACTATGTCCAGTAGGTGACTGCAAATTCAACACGTGGCTTAAACTTGCATCAAACATTGTTACCTTCTGTATAAGAGTAGAAGGTGTGGCGAATTCCTGAGTTTGCACCTGATAAACAACATACATTAATAAAATGTATGTCGACACTAAAAAGTTGAATGTTTGTAATAATTGAATATGTTGTATGATAATTTACCTCATCAGGGACATCATCAATCACGTCTTCATCTAAAAACTCTTTCTTAAAATGGTTGATAAATTCAACATTGTCAGAAAAACCGTCACACCGGTATGTGTGATTGTTGAAGTTGACATTGTACTCAGGGAAGTAGATCTTAAAAAGACATTTCTTGCCTACTATCTTGTCCAACTCCTGAGTATTCATCTGGATCCATACCATGCTTCTCCATCAGTTCCCATGCAGTATGCCAAGTAAGCTTATAAAAGTTGTTAAAAAAAACAACTGGAGCAGATCCCGACTCATCAATCAGCCTTACAATGACCTTAAACCTTTGATAAGAAAATTAACAAAAACATAAGATTACATACATTAAAAGACAATGGATATTCTTTGTTAATGGTTGTTACCTGGATGTAGCCTGGACAGATCCATGATCCTCGCAAATAAAAGCAGGTTTACGATTCCTTCCATGTTCAACATGAACTCTTTTGTTACACTCTTTGCATGCGGTTTAGGACCAACCATGCTCTTTGTGGACCCTGTGTATTGTTGCCAAAACAATACAATGTGAATCCAGCATTTTATACTCCAAAATTAGTATATTGAATAACTGCAAAAACGTTACATATAGTTTCTGAATATTTAATAACCAAAATCGGAACATACCGGTTCACACTCACAAATCGATCCAACAATCTTCTTCACACAGCCATGAAAAAACTCTGATATGGTTTGAACCTTAACCTCTGGCGAGAAAACCGCAATCTTCAACTGATCAGCCTGAAACCCCTCACGCTGTTGAACCCTAAAATACATTACAAAAACCGAAAATAATGTTTGTGTTACTAACAATGAAATATTCGATCGTTGAAGTAAAGGAGTTAACAAACATATAATAACCTTGTTTTAAATGAAACAATCTCTGGTATATCACGATTGATGTATATCTTTGAACCAGATAGAGCATTGTGAATAGCGGCAGTGCCTGGTATGTAAAAATTTTAAGACATATAGTTAAAAAATGAATGAATTACGAAATGATCAATTGCCTGCTAATTAGTCAGTATATTCAATATTTGAAATGAAGAATAATGCACTTACCGTCCCAATACTTCACTTTTGAAAGCTGAAGTATAACTACCAAATGATCAATTGCGGCACGCTTACTTGAATATGGATCCCACATGCTCGCCCATTGGTCCCAGAAAGTCAAGTTCAAACGATTGGACCTGTAATTTATGTGTAATATAGGATAGTTAAATAAATACAAAAATAAATCAGTAACATTAAAATCCATTCAAAAAATTAAATATCTTTGCTAAATGTATACTTACTCAGCATCCTCAACGACAACCGTTTCTCTGAAACTTTTACCAAAGATCGACATAACAGAACGCTCTCCTCGATACCAATTACGGAACCAATGATATCTATTTACATAATTCATGAATAAAATTAGAAAACAATATTAGTATCATTTTTAATCAGGGATCATAAAGTTGATATTATTCGTAATGGATCAAGTACGTACCAACAACATCATTGTCGTAGTACTGGTGATGTTTAGGATCATGTAAATGACTATATGGTTCAAAAATAAAACTATATGTGTTGGTATCAAAAGGTTCCGTACGTGTGACAATTGTTGTCCTGTAGAAACTTATTTTGAAACGATGTGGTAGCAAAGGAAGTTTCCCACCAATCTCAGCTATACCAAAATTGGAAATGATGTAACATTTTCCCTCTTCGAACAACGACTCGAATTTGAACATAAACTCCTTCTTGATATACACCTGGATCCTTGTGTTCTGAATTACAAATAAGATATGATTAATAAAAACATCAAAAAGTATTATGAATCTACTGCATACATAAAAAAGAGGATAGTGTACATACATCTGCGTCTTGCAGAACCAAATCAAGGCTGTATGGATCGTGGGCAGCATTCATTTTGTGCGAATGCCAAATTGATATACATCTTCCTTGCACAGATATGTCATCGTTCATAGGATTAACATCTTTGATAGGTGTTATTTTTCTATCCTCGCCATTACCTGACATATAGTAACAAAGATGAACGCATATTAATAAACCTACAGTTGTGATTGTTTTACAAAAGAAACTACATATGCTTTTGAGACAAAAAAACATATTCAAACAATGTTTAACATAATGGATGTTTAACATAATGGATGTTTAACATAATCAAATAAACTGCACATAAACATGATACACATCATACCTAAAAATATCATATCCAAATAAACATAATGCACATACATTCAAATAAAGAGAATACATAATAAACATGATAAACACATTTTCAAATAAGGATTTACAACTATAACATCATAACTAAAAACATCATGCCAATAAACATCTTACGTGAAAAAGAGGCATTAAACAGAATAGTAAATACAAATATGATTCGGTAACAAATTATAAACAATGGAAAAAAAAGTATAACCTCCTGATCCTCCAGAATTTCCAGAACCACCAAAACTCTTAGATTCGCCAAAACCTCCAGAGCCTCCAAAACCGCCAGTTTTCCGAAAACTGCTACTTGGCACGGATGGACTTTTTTGGTATCCCATGTTACCACTCTTTCTAAAACCCTTATTAATAACTGCCTTTTTGATATGTCCAGTATATGTGGATTGATTGATGTGGTGTTAGATGATTTTGTAGATATTTATAGATAAAAATTAGGGTTTTGAATGTGACATTCATAAATATGTAAACAAAATTTTCAAAATCAATTTGATCCGTGATTTTTGTGATATGGAGCACATTTTGAATTTGGAACATATTGATTGAGATATGAATAGTTGACTGAGATTCAAAATGGTTTCAAAAATTATGAGAGATTTTAGGAGTTAAATGATTCAGTTTCAGAGAATAGCTAAGATTTAGGGGAGGATTTGAATCGTTTCCTCCAGTTGTTGTTATCAATTTTGTTTTTCAATGTGTTCTCACAAAAAGCAAGCTGCTCTAGTGGTAGGAGTTTTGTAAGTTGTTCCAAGTGACCAGGGTTCGAATCCTTCCAGTGCCATATTTTTTTAACAAACACCACACGCAAAGCAGCTTAGTTGGCATTGCAAAGGTGCCAAGTGGCATTGAGGAGGCATTTATATGTGCCAAGTGGCATTGAGGTAGAATTTCCATGTCATTGTACATGCTTTCAAGCTTCAAGTACAACTCGTACTTAGCCTCATATATAAGTAAAGATATATATATATATACAAAGATTCAGTAATTTAATTTAATGTGCAAAAAAAATATACGGTACAAATATGCCAAAGCTTCACACGAGGTCTCAATTGAATGTCCACAATCATGTGAAACTTCAAAGAATACAAAATGTAATGCAATGAGGAAGATGAATATGAGCTGTCCCTGCAGTTTCAAGAATGCAAACCATTCCGCATTGATGATGAAGATGTTCAAAGGTCGAGTTTATAAGTATAAACACAATTGACTTATGCATCTAAGTCATCCAACTTTACCTACACCCAACCCACACATTATGTTACCTTTATAATCAGCTAAAGAAGTTAGAATCTTATTTACTGTTATTGGTTGTTAGTCAATTAACAAATAATTCAGTCACTATCCTGGATTTTTCTTTATATTCTGACATCTTGCATTTATGTAACATGCCTGGATTTTGGAGTGCAGTGGCATCTACTCTGGCAAATCAATCGCGTAATGTTCTAAGCAAAAAAATTATGGTTAAGAAAGAGGTAATCTTGGCTAAATTTTCTTTGTGTTTTGGTATCATATGAGTTGAATGGTTAACAAAGACACCTGGCTCGATAAGAGCACACCACATTACATATGCGCTCTTGGCATATAGGCGCATATAATAGCATCTACAATGCATCAAGTCTTAATGACTTGATGCATTCAATGCATAATACATTTAATGACTAAAGGTTGGAGAAAATACTTGAAATTCACCAAGTCATTTTATAAAAGCTTTTCAAAAAGCTTTTGATGTAATGCAAAAAACCCTTTCAAAAGCTTTTAGAATAGTGAAAAGCTTTACATAACTTGACCCATTGTGGATGCTTTAAGATGGTTTGGTTTTGTAAATTTAGAAATACGTCTAAACCATACAAAATTTAATTTAAGAGAGACTGTCAAAAACTTGAGTAAGTTATAATAACATGTCTAGACAAAAGTATATTCATGCTCATTCAACATGTTAAAAAATGAAACGCATGACGTTTGAGGTGTTACTCTATGGCTCATATTCAATGAATACGTTTGAATTAAATGAATCATAAGCAAGTGGATTGCAAGCGGTATGATGCAAGTAGTAAGAAGAATCTTTGGAGCAACTTGGTAGCACTCTTGAAAGGCTATAAATAGAAGCAATTGCCTTTGAGTTTTAACACATCAAAACACATATATAAGCAATCTTGTAGTGTTATTATTTTCTTCCTCTCTAGTGGTAGTTTGTAAAAAGTTTTTATAGTTTGAGAAATATAAGTTTGTTGGTGTTACATTCTTTTGTTCTTTTAGTATTCTCTAATTTTAAATAAGCTAGTTTGAGGTAAGTTGTGGTGTTGAAACATTCACATTGTTTACTTAGTCGGTGGGATATTGTCGCGGTTATTTCACAACAAGTGGTATCAGAGCCAAGTTTATTCTTAGTATGCTCTGTGGTTGCAATTTAATTTGATCTTCCACATCAGAAAAGAATTATGTTGATTTTTTGGTTGAAGCTATTGAAAATTAATTTGTACATGAAATGGTGGATGGAAAAGTTGACAAACCTTCCACATCGGTAGATCCAACATCTCTAAGTTGGGCTAGACCAGTCTTGACAAATACAAGATTGGCGGTGAAGGATTTTGATGGCACATGCCATTTCGGTATGTGGCAAAGTGAGGTTCTAGACGCTCTTTTTCAGCAAGGTCTTGACATTTGCCGTTGAAGAAAGTAAACCAGAGGATGTAGGAGAGAGGAATTGGTTAACCATCAATCGGTTAGCTTGTGGTACGGTTCGTTCATGTCTTTTGCGATAGCAACGATATGCTTTCTCAAAAGAAACATCCGCCTACAAACTGTAAGTGGCATTAGAAGAGAAATTTCTAAAGAAAAATTGTCAGAATAAGCTCTTTATGAAGAAGCGACTCTTTCGCTTCACATATGTACCTGGTACCACGATGAATGATCACATTACCAGTTTTAACCAGCTAGTTACCGATTTGATGAATATGGATGAGGTGTTTATAGACCATGATCTAGTATTGATATTGTTAGGATCGCTTCTAGAGGAGTACGAGTTGCTTGAAACAACTCTACTTAATGGGAAGGATAATGTGTCTCTTAGTGAAGTTTGTGCTACTTTTATAGTAAAGAACTAAGAAGGAAGGACAAGCAGATTAGTTCAAGTGGAGACGCAGAGGTTTGCTAGTCAGAGGTCATTCGCAGAATAAGGGCACCGATAAGAGATGGAGATCCAAGTCGAGGCAGAGACTAAGCAAAGATGAATGTGCCTTTTGTCATGAAAAAGTTCATTGGAATAGAGATTGACCAAAGTTGAAAACCAAGAACAATAATTACAAAGGGAAAGCTGTAGCGGAGGTGAATATCACCAAGTGTGATGATGAAGAATCATATCTCTCACTTGCTACATTGTCAAACAAGAATGATTATGATGTATGGCTATTAGATTCCGCATGTAGCCATCATATTACACCACAGCGAGAGTGGTTTAGTAATTTTGAAGAGCATGAGGAAGTTGTTTATACGGCAGATGAAACTCCCCTCACTACTTATGGGATTAGTTAAGTTCAATTGTAGAATGAAGACGGAACAATTGTGACCTTGAAACGTGTTCGTTATTCGCCAAAGTTGAAAAAGAATCTCATTTCCGTCGGTAACTTAGAATCTAAAGGATTCAAAGTAAGAGAAAAGGATGGGGTTATGAAGATCATCTCTGGCGTACTTGTAGTAATGAAAGGTATTTGTAAAATAAACAACACGTATCACTACAAGGGTAGAACAATTGTTGGAACTATAGCAGTTGTTACCGACGGTGATAGAAATTCAGAAGCTGTAAAGCTATGGCATATGCGCTTAGGACATGTAAGAGAGAAATCCTTGAATTTGCTCATAAAGCAAGGATTATTGAAAGGAGTGAGTTCTTGCAAGTTGGATCTCTGTGAGAATTACACCAACGGAAAGATGGTAAGGGTAAAATTTGGGAAAACTATCCATAAGACACAATGGATTTTGGATTATGTCCATTTAGACGTATGAGGTCCATCAATGACAGATCTTTATGAGGCAGACACTAATATGTGACCTTTGTTGATGACTTTTCCTGAAGAGTTTGGGTGTACACGTTGAAGACAAAAGATGAAGTGCTAGGAGTGTTCATCAAGTGGAAAAAGATGATGGATACTCAAACGTGCAGAAAGAACAAACATCTCCGAAAATATAATGGCGGAGAGTATAAAAAAGATGAGTTCACCAAATTTTGGAAAGACGAAGGCATCTTCAGACACTTCACTGTCAGACATACACCACAACAGAACGGGGTGGCAGGACACATGAACCGAACCTTGCTGGATAAAGTTCGGTGTATGTTATCCAATGCTGGCTTGGGTAAAGAATTTTAGGCTGGAGTTGTGACGTATGTGTGTCACCTCATTAATCCTTTGCCATCTACTGCTATTGATTGAAAAATATCATTTGAGAAATGGTATGGAACACCTGCTACATATTATGATTTCTTGCATGTGTTTGGTTCCGCTACTTATTTTCATGTGAAGGAATCAAAGTTGGATCCTAGAGCAAAGAAAGTATTATTCACGGGGATCATCTCTGGAATCAAAGGCTTTCGTTTATGGTGTCCAGAGACAAAGAAAACTATCTTTAGTAAGGATGTCACCTTTGATAAATCTACCATGTTGAAGAAGGTGAATGCTAAGCAGTTAGATGGAACTCCCAAAAAGGTGGAGTTTAAAAGAATAATTGTACTAGATGATAGAGAAACATTTGATTAGTCTCCAGTGTTATAATGAGATTATGAAGAAGAGGAGGTTCAAAGAGAAGAACCTCCATAGCAACAACATGAATTAGTTGCTACCCGCAAGCCAAAAAGAAACACTAAAAGGCCTACTCGCCTTAATGATACGGTGACTTGTGCATCTTTAATTGCAGCTAATGATATTCCTACTACTTACTTTGAAGCGATTCGAGACTTAGAGAACGAGAACTGGAGCATTTCCATGAGCGAAGAAATGCAGTCTCTTTAGAAGAATTAGACATAGGAGTTAACCAACCTCCCAAAAGGGAAGAAGGCAATTAGATGCAAATAGGTGTATGCATAGAAAGAAGGATTTTCTAGCCAGGATGATCTTCGCTACAAAGCAAGATTGGTAGCTAAAGGCTAAGCTCAAAAATAGGGAATTAATTATAATGAAGTTTTTTCTCCATTGGTAAAGCATTCCTCTATTATAATTTTGTTGGCTTTGGTAGCACAGTTGGATTTGGAACTAGTTCAGATGGATGTGAAGACTGCATTTCTACTTGGAGACTTTCAAGAGGAAATATATATGGTTCAGCCAGAATGATTCAAAGTTTTTGGATAAGAGCATGAAATATGTAAGCTTCATAAATCGTTGTACGGATTGAAGCAATCCCAAGACAGTGGTACAAATGATTTGATAAGTTTATGACGGAGTTGAAGTACACAAGAAGAAAATATAACCATTGTGTCTATTTGAAAAAGCTATAAGATGGGTCCTTCATATATCTTCTTTTATATGTGAATGATATGTTGATAGCAAACACCCCAACTCGACACGGGTCAAAATATCACATTATGGTGTCATACAAAGCATATAAACACAAGCGGAAGTCTTATTAAATAAAATATCAAGTCATATAAACGCATGACTTTAAAATGAAATACATAATCCAACATGTCTAAAAGAAATGAAATATCAAAGCAAATGTTCTTCAAAATGAGTCCAAAATGATAAGGGAAACTAGGGTCAGTTCACTCAATGCTCCTACTCTCAGCCCATCAAAGCCCAGCATCCCACTTGGTACCTGCCGCGTGGAAAAGAAAATGCGACTTAGCTTAAAAATCCCAGTGAACAGATTTGGCAAAACGAAAGCTAAACATAATAAAAATACAAAAATGAATCAACGGAAACTGATAACGAAATCGTAATGAATGAGCACAATGAGTCTATGAGGAAACCGCATAACACAATATTAACAGATAACCAGAAGAACATAAATCAAAGGACACCAAAGCAAAACAGCGCATCAGTGAACATATATAAGCACATATAAATAAGCAAACATACAAGTACTGGAACATAAACAAATGGGAGTTGATAAACAATATCATAATCAAAACAAGTAACCACATAGTGTACAAGCATATCAGTCAACGGATCAACTAAACATAAATATGGCAAAACAAATAAATCAGATAATCAGAATATATATAAGCTAAGTTGAATTCTATAAGCAGGCGGAAGCAACTGAATAGAATGTAAACATAGAAAATACACAAGTCAGATAATCAATAATTAATAAACAGAACGAATATCAAACAAGCGGAAATACCAATAGCAGTATAAGCATGATAGTCACATGTATCAGGTAGGAATACTGAACGAACATCATAATTAAATGAAGTAACTAAACAAGAATATAACATGGCAACTAAACAAGTCAACTAAACAGATAACATAAGTTGAATCCAATTCCATTATTAAACGGTAGCATGAACAGAAGTGTAAGCATTGTAGATCAACAAGTCAGGTAAACATCAATTCCTACACTGAACCAATATCGCAAGCAATTGAAAATACCAACCAGAAGTACAAACATGGTAGTCACAAATAGCAGATAGGATTACTAATGATAATCATAGCCTACGGAAATAATTGAACAACGGTATAACATTGATGAGTTAAATAGTCACATAATAGCATGGTAAACAGATAATCATATATTAGCATGGTAAATAGGTGATAACGCTCAAAATGAACATGTTTTTAGTAGCGTTATTGTTGGTTTTGTGTATGATATTCGGCTACATTTACTCATAACTGTTGTAAAAGTGCAAAAGATGCGTATTGTGTATGTGTATGTAGCCAGGTATCACAAAAGATAAAGAAATGAAGTTTTCATGCACGTTTGGAGAATTCCTAAGGAAGGAAGTCGAGTAAGGAAGCTCTTGGACTCAATGACTAGGAAGCGCAAAGATTTCTAAGTATCTACAACAAGTTAAGATCAAGTTTCGTCTTGGAAATCATCAACAAAAACGAAGAAAAAGGCGCAAATCAAGAAAAGTCAACAAAAGTCAAATCTGGGGGTACAAGAGGCGCCCAACCGTTCGGTTGAAGCCCGCAACCGATCCGGTTGGGTGAAGTGAACAAGGCGCAACCGATCCGATTGCGTTGCAACTGATCCGGTTGCCAAGGCTGGAGTTACACAAATTATCATTTAATGTTGCCTTAACTCCCCATAATCATTGGAGGCCGATCATTTCCTGTTATTTACTTGTGGAGAACGTTTTTAGACAGATAGTTATGGTTCTCTAGCTATATAATGAACCTAGACTTAGTAGTCTAGGTGTGACACAACCCAAAGTGTAATAGTTTACACCAAAGCTATTACCAACCATTTTATTCATCCCAAAGTTTGGTTACTCTTGTAAAAACGTCCGGAGGTGGAGACTCATTCTCATCCATTGTTTGATCATTCAAGTTATACTGATTAAGCTAGGCGATTGGAGGCGTGTGATTGCTATAATCCACGAATTCTAGTTCTTGTAATCCAAAAGTTTAGGTATTCTATGGAACTTGTTATGAATTTCTATTCTTTTGAGTTATTGGAATTACTTTGTTATTACTTGTGTTTTGTTATAATTGTAACACCCCCAATTTCGTGATACGCAGCGGAATTCAAACTGGGTGTTACTTCATGGCACAACAGTCATAACAATAGAAAACTTCTGGAGTCGTTTTAAAAGATTTATCATTCGATTTATATAAATATCAGAGTTCACAAAAATGAGGTCCCAGATGGTTCCAAGTTTACAAAATACATTAAATTGGTTTTCGAATGATAATAAAATTTATAGCCTTCTTGATCTAGTCCTTGCTCTTCCGTGCCGACTTCCGACATTATGGACACGAAATAAATGCTTAAAATCACAACACAAAGGTTGAGTGAATTCATAGAGTTTGTTTGATGGTTGAACACATTATGTTTGTAGTGTGAGTTATAAATTCACACCAATGGTTTGAAAACCAAAACAATTATTATTAGACTAAGCATCATGCAATCAAGGTGTTAACGTGTTCCAAAGTTAATTGGAGAAAATGTCGGTGCGTGCCTTATCAGGTAAAATTGCCGTTTTTACCAATGTTACTCAAATATAGTGCGTTTGTTTGCCTTTAATGGGGCCAACACAAACGGGATTCGTCAATCCCAATAGATCTATTCACAATATTCGCCCCACTCACATAGTGATTAATGATTCATGATTAAGGGACTTAAGTTTGGCAAATGCGAAACTTAGTGCTAATAACAATCGAGATAAGTATATAGTTTGAAAGCAATGTGTTCGGTTTAAAATAAAGCATGTATCTCCCCCAAGGGTTTGTAAAACAATTAAGTAATAGAAAGTGGGGCTATGAACTCACCTCAAAGTAAATGATAGCAAATGTATAATGAGAATGATGGATATGCCGTGAGAACTTCTACGAGCAACCTAAAATAGAATGTTGCGACTTAGGTTTGGAATAATGTTTAGGAAAACATAGACCATCCTATATACGTCTCTATGTTGATCATGATGTAGTAAGCACGAAATCAATGAAGATCTGAGGAGTATAGAGTCTCCCCGGGTCGTTATGTCCCAGCGAGCTATGCAATGGATTATCAAACGTTTAGTGATCGGGCGATTTGAACGGAAAAGGAGATTTGGATGATATTATAACTACAGGAAAAGCCAACAAATTACAACGGCTTAAATGCAAATTAAAGAAAGTTAAAAAGATAAAATCTATTAAATAAATGCTATCACTATTTTTAAAATGAAGAACGTTTAAAATCTAAAACTTACGTTTAAATTAAAACTACGTTAACGTACAAAATAAAACGTGAAACTTATACAATATAAATCCTAAAAATATGAAAAATACATTTGTACAATCCTAATGATAAAAGAAAATATTTGGAAAAATAAAATTATTTTTATAACTAATTAATTAATTATTATTAATTAAAACTATTTTTAACTATTTAATAATTAACCAAAATACAAGAAATTAGGAAACAAAGCTAGAAAAATAAAATTATGAAATGGAAAAGTCTAAAATATCAAACTAGAATTTTCAAAACTATTTTTGTATTTTTATGATTATTTTTCTATTTTTATGAATTTTAAACTATTAAAACTAATTAAAATAATTAAAATGCAAATTTAACTAAGAAAAATATGGAAAATACTTTTTCACTTTTTATATTTATCTAAACCTAAGAAAATTGAAAACTTATTTTTTGAAGCTTTTCTTAATTATTTGTATTAAATGCTATTTAAAATGCTTAAAACTAGTTTAAATTAAGAAAATAGCAAATAAGCTTAGAAAAATCTGAAAATTTCAGGAAAAGTCTAAAATAATATTAGGAATATAAGAAAAATGGAAAAATAGGTGCTTATGTGGAGAAATATGCAACTGCTATGGAAGTGCTTATTGAAATAAGCACTTGATAAGCCAAAAGCTCACCAAAAGCTACCAAACTGATACAAAAGCCTAAATATGCTACAATGACCAATATGCAATGAGAATCAACAGGCTTGAACCTCTGATTAGCAATCTAGAACAGAATTGATGTTTTGAGCTTTTGACTAAAAACAGATTTGGGGTTCCAAGTTTGAGCTCAAGCATAAGCTGCAAGATAAGCTAAAAAGGAAAACCAGAAATGAGAACCTCAAGGAGACCTGGGTAGGTGTTTATAACCCAAAAACCAGACCATGGGGAGCTCTTTTGAGCCTTGTGCAAGCTGCACAAAATCTGAGGAAATCTCAGATTCAACTGAGACAGTGAGCAGGGGAAATGGATCCAAGTTCACAAGCTTGGATGAAGCTTGTAGAAAAATCACTAAAATCTACAAAAATGCAGATAAGAAATGGTACCAGGAGAGGTTTCTAAAATGCCAAATTTCAATTGATAAGTCCAAAGAATGAGCTTAAGAAAATTCCTAGTAGTTGGCTCAAAAACAGGTATTTCACTTTTGACTTTTTAAGACAAATATACAAGTTTGACTTTGGTGAACTTTACCACTGATTTTAAGCACTGAGATGGATGTTATAAGGTGTAACAAGTGTAATGCAAACAATATTGATGATATCTTAACACAAAATAATAATCTGCTAAGCCAAAATCTCAACAGTGGGCAAGTGAGACAGTTTCAAAGGAAACTTTGACCTTTGGTGCTAGCAGACCCAATGTTATGACTCAAATGAACTCAAATACACTTATTAAACATGATCCAACAAATTTTAACTCTCGAGTAATCCATCGAGACAGATAATTCAAGAATCCCAAACACCTTGATTGTGATCGTTTGAACTCAAAACTAAACTAGACACCGAACAACTTAGTATTAATGATCAAACTAATTATATAATTCCTAAAGACAACTAATTAGACAAGATTTATCAGGTTTAAACTACAATTACTGATTATGCATTAAGAATTGAAAAACACTTACAAAAGTCCAAAGCTACTATAGCTTGCAACCATGAACCAGAGAACCACTAACTAAATATCAACCCAAATGAACATAAAGCAACCCACATCCATGTCTGCATCAACCCATTTCATTCTGCATTCCCATTTTTTTTACCTTGTTTGACTTTTGTTGACCAAGAACCATAATCATTTAAACCTGTGATATAAGCTTATACAAAGCTATAATAAGCTTAGATAAACCTTTTTGAGCTTACAATTCAGCTATTGAAAGCTTGTAAACAAGATTTGGACTTAAGAATTTGAAACAGTGAACATGATTATTGAATTGTGATCATAAACCGATTCAATGCTTGAGAATAATTGAAATACACTTGAACACATAAGTTTGATACAATTTAACCAAAAGATACAAGTCTAATAATTGAATTAACAACTTGACATAAAAAACGACATAAGAAATAAAATAAAACTACAAGACTACTCATGCTTGCTCCATTTGCATTCTTTTTATATCCAAAGAGCTTCTCTCTCATCTCTGATCAAATCCCACCTGTTTCTAAGCCATTGGATAGCTTTGATTTGATCTTGGCCATCGAATTAGTTTTGGCGCCAAAATTGGAGTTTTGACAGATAGGGTTGAGTGAGGAGGGGGGATATGCATTAAATGCTCTCTTGGATGTTAGTTGAGGTGGGGGAAGACATAGAAGAGATAAGGGATGGGGTGGTAGTGTGTAGCAGGCAGTTGCAGGCTCAAGTGGGAGAGAAAGGTTTTTGGCGCGTTTTTCTGTTTGGTCAAACCATTTTGACTAGGCAGAGTATTAATAAAAGGGTTCAAAACTCAATTTGACAGGGGGTCCAGAATTGGTGCAAGGGTCAAAATTGGGTTTAAGGGTTTAAAACTCAAGGGATTAATGTTGTAAAATCTGAAAGTTGAGGGGCCTAAGCTGCCAATTCAGAAAAGTCATTCCAAGGGACCACAAGTGACAACTTTCAAAGTATAAGGACCAAAATTGCCATTTTGCAATTTTCCAGGGCCATTTCGCCAATTTTGAAACTCAAGGACCATTTTGGAATTTTCTCAAACTTTTGATATTTTTCACCAAAGGACTAAATTTGACAACTTATGATTTTAAAAGGACCTTTGGTGACTTTACTTTTGAAATTATGTGCTCGGGACTGTTTTTTGACAACTTTTGAAACTTGGGGACTAAAGCGCAATTTTGCAAATTTGATATGTTTTTCATCCGATTTTGATATTGTTGCTTTTAAAACACATAAAACACCGATTTGTGATATTTTGATCATTTTGATGTGTTTCGAGTGTTTTCGATGATTTTGCGCTTTATTTTGTACAAAATGATGAGTATTTAGATACTCATCAATCCCCACATCGAGATATTGCTAGTCCCTAGCAATGATTTGAGAAAACATAATGGATTTTAATCTCTTTACCAAAAGCCATTACTTCGAGTAGCCAAATGTTTTAGTTCAAGCAAGAACCATGGTACACCGATAACCATGTGATTTTGAGCAAACCACCGACTTTCAACGGATTTGATTTTGTCTTTACCGTGCCGTACACTTTCCGGACTAGCCAACTCTTAGATAAATTATCAATATTATCTTTGGTGAGCCGATTACCAATTATGGTTTTTCCATCGCCTTTACCACAAGCCATAACCTTGCGGGCTAGCCAACTCTTCACTTTTTAGGATATGGTGAGTTGAATACCATACAATTTTGGGCAAATTGCAAGCCATATAAACGGATTTGAGAAATCTTTACCAAGAGCCGTTTGCTCTGGATTAGCTAATCCTTTTGTCTTACGTACATGGCGGATCGATAACCAAATGAGTAAGTGTAGAACACTTACTCCAAAAAAAAAATTTGGCCAAAACGGGGAATTGGGTAGATAATATATGAAATTCGTGAGAATTCCCCACACTTAGAAATGAATATTGCCTCAATATTCAAAGTACCGCGGTTATGCCGAAACCGAGAACGTAAAAGGAAATACTACGGCCATTATTTAGAAAGATCTTTTTTTTTTTTTTTTTTTTTTTTTGGTGACTTATATACACAACATGTGGCAACCCCCACACTAGGGTGGTAGAAAGAGGTAAGAAGATGTAAATATGGGTGAGAACCCATATAGCATGCTATTGTTTTTGATTACCGAGTCGCTAGCTTGACTCGATCCCGCATTCATTGGTTCATGGGAAAGTTTGTAGATCGGGGACAACCACGGAGGAATGTCCTCTCCAAAATAGTGCTTCAACCTATGTCCATTCACTTTGAAGTTTGGCCCGTTTGTTTGAGATAATTCGGCGGTGCCATATGGAAAAACTTTGGCAATGGTGAATGGACCAAATCCAACGGGTCTTAAGTTTCCCGAGAAGATCTTCAATCTAGAATTGAAAAGAAGGACTCGGTCACCAACGTTGAAAACGCGGTTCTTAATCTTTGAGTCATGGATCTTCTTTGTCTTTTCCTTGTAGATTAAAGAGTTCTCGTAGGCTTGATTACGGAGTTCATTTAATTCATTGAGTTGAACTTTCCGGTGATCACCTGAAGACTTGAGGTCGAAATTTGCCTGCTTCAAGGCCCAATAGGCTTTGTGCTCAAGCTCGATCGGGAGATGACATGCCTTTCCATACACGAGCTTGTAAGGAGTACACCCGATGGGTGTTTTGTAAGCGGTACGGAAGGCCCAAAGTGCATCTTCAAGTTTGTCCGACCAAGAGGCACGATTTTCACCTACGGTCCTCTCCAAGATTCTTTTCAAACCACGGTTCGAAACTTCCACTTGCCCACTAGTTTGTGGGTGATACGCGGTAGAGACGGTGGGTGACACCGTGTAAGCATCACTTTTGCGAATTGGTCATTGCAAAGTGTGTGCCGCGATCACTAATGATGGCACGAGGAGTTCCAAACGAGCAAAGAGAGACTTTAAAACTTCACCACTACTCGGGCGTCGTTGGTAGGTAGTGCTTTCGCCTCCACCCATTTAGACAAGTAATCGACCGCCACGAGTATATACTTGTTCCTCGAGAAGACGGAACGGCCCCATAAAGTCAATGCCCCATACGCCAAAGATCTCGCACACTTGAATGGCATTTTGAGGCATTTCATCTCTTTAGAGATGTTACCATGACGTTGGCAAGAGTCGCAAGATTTGACGAGATCATGGGCATCTTTGTAAATTGTGGGCCAATAGAAACCGGAATCAAACACCTTCTTGGCGGTGTAGTTCGGGCCATTATGTCCCCGTGGGTCCATGATGACAAGCCTTGAGAATTTCAACTTCTTGCCCGTGAACACACCGTCGGATGACTTGATCCGCACAGATTTTAAACAAGTAGGGGTCGTCCCAGAAGTAATGCTTAACATCTTTGAAAAATTTGTTCTTTTGTTGGGACGACATCCCTTTCACAACAAAGTTACCCGCATGGTAGTTTGCAAAGTCGGCAAACCATGGGGTACTCGAATCTCTACGATGAGATACCACATTAAGTGTCTCGAGAGGAAATGTTTCGCATATCTCCTTTTTCTCGAGCACACCTTGATGAGGATTTTCAAGACGGGAAAGATGGTCAGCCGCTAGGTTCTCTGCTCCTTTTTTATCACGGATGGTGATATCAAATTCTTGTAGGAGGAGAACCCATCGGATCAATCTCGGTTTGCATCTTGCTTAGCAAGAAGATATTTGAGGGCGAGTGATCCGTATACACTATGCTTTTGGACAAGATCAAGTATGGCGAAACTTCGAAAGCATACACCACCGCTAGTAATTCTTTCTCCGTAGTGGTGTAATGTGCTTGAGCTTCGCTCAAAGTTTTGCTAGCATAGTGTATAGGCCGGAAATGTTTAGCCTGCGTTGCCCCAAGACCGCACCTATGGCGAAATCACTTGCATCGCATATAAGCTCGAATGGTAGGTCCCAATCGGGGCAACTAGAATTGGTGCTTCCGTGAGCTTCCTCTTAAGAGTTTGGAAAGCTTCAATGCACTCACTAGAGAGACGAAAGGAGTGTCTTTTCAAGAAGTCGGGTCATAGGCGGGATATTTTCGAGAAATCTTGAATGAAACGACGATAGAAACCGGCATGACCAAGGAAACTTCTTACTCCTTTGACAGTTGGGGAGGAGGTAGCTTTGCAATAACATCAACTTTAGCTCATCCACCTCAATCCCTTTCTTAGAGATCTTATGGCCAAGGACAATGCCTTCTTTGACCATAAGTGACATTTCTCCCAATTTAGACAAAGGTTCGTGTTTTCACAACGCTCAAGCATCTTGTCCAAATGGGAGAGACATGTTGGAAAGAATTCCCAAAGACCGAAAAATCATCCATAAAGACTTCCATAGTCTTTTCGATCATATCATGGAAAATGGCCATCATACACCTTTGAAATGTACCGAGCATTGCATAAGCGAAAGGCATGCGTCGGTAAGCAAATGTTCCATAAGGACATGTGAATGTGGTCTTTTCTTGATCTTGGGGTCAATGGGTATCTGAAGTAACTCGAGAAACCATCGAGAAAACAATAGTATTCGCTTCCGCTAATCTCTCAAGCATTTGATCCATGAAAGGCAAAGGAAAGTGGTCTTTACGGGTGGCTTCATTTAACTTTCGATAGTCAATGCAAACACGCCATCCCGTAACCAATCGAGTAGGAATCAACTCGCTTTCATCATTTTCAACGACAAGAATGCCACCTTTCTTGGGCACACAATGAACGGGCTCACCCAAGGACTATCCGAATAGGGTAAATCATCCCAAGATCGAAAGTTTTATGACTTCCGCTTTGATGACCTCATGAATTTTAGGATTCACCCTTCTTGGTGTTGAACCGCTGGTTTGGAGTCATCTTCCGTGAGAATTTTGTGAGTACAAAATTTCGGGTCAACCCCGGATGTCGGAAAGTTTCAAGCGATGGCTCGCTTGTGTGACTTCAAAACCTTTATGAGGCGGCTTTTTCATCCTCACTCAAGTCTTTAGCAATGATGACGGTGATTTATTGTCATCCTCCAAAATGCATACTCGAGATGAGGTGGTAAGTCCTTAAGTTCGACCTCGGGAGGATCATCGATTTTTCAATCGCTTTGATTTCCTCTTTATGAAGTTCTTGAGGAAGGAGTGATGAGGATCATCATTGAGCAACTTCTCGATGAGAAGAATATCTCCTCGATGTCAATAGGGCGTGATCAATTTCCCATGAAACCGAATCACTAGACAAATATGCTTCAATCTCCTCCGAAATAGAGTTACTTCCTCAAACGGAGTGAGGATGTGGAAGAGAGCAACGATGGGATCAACCGAAGTGGGATTGCCACCGAGAATCCAAGAAGTTCTTGAGAATATTCCCCGACACAATGTCAATGACATCAATCATGTTGACGGAAGTGTCTTCATAACTAGGGAATATCTCGTAACTTGATCGAGGTTGAAGGTAACGGCTTCCTTGTTTGACCTCAAAGTGATTTCCCCTTATCAACGCCGATTAATGCACGACCCGCTTTCAAGAAGCACCTCCCAAGGATGAGGGGTACTCGGGATCGGCATCAAATTCAACAACAACAAAATCGGCGGGAAAATGGAAATCTCCAACTTTTACACGGGCGTCCTCGGCTATACCTAACGGATGAGAACTCGTACGGTCGGCAAGCTCAAGGACCATACACGTAGGTGTAAGCGGAGGTAATGAAAGCTTCTTCCACAGGGAGTTTGGCATTAAGTTAATGCTCGCACCAAGATCGCCAAAGCGGAGCATTGAACTAATCCTTGAAAATCACATGGGATGAGGAATTTGCCGGTCTCCTAGCTTTTCGGGAAGCTTTTGAGGATAACCGCGAACAATTCTCATTCAAAGAAGTTTTAGCCAATTCGAAATCTTTTCTTTGTTAGTCAACGACTTTTGATTGTTGGACCGAATTTGGGCATGAGAAGAAGAGCGTCCGCTAAACTATTCAAGTGCAAATCTTGAAAGATTTGCATAAGCTTCTCCATTTGTTGATTAGTTTTGTCGCGGGCCTTTGATCATTAAGCCTTGAAGGATAAGGAAGTGAAGGCTTAGGATTGGTCATCGAACAACGGGTTCGGAATGGGAGGTAAGTCGATCAAGGTTGGACTTGTGCGGTGCCGTGGGCTTGAGATATGCACCTCGTCCGTTGTATCCTTGGTAACTTGACTCATTGCCACGTGGAGGGGCATTGAGTCATAGGTCCATTGTGCGTCTTACCACTACGAGTGGTAATAGCATTCAACTCACCCTTAGGGTTGGGAATGGTGTTACTTGGAAGAGATCCCAAGTTGAAGCTTGATTGGTTTGACTCATGAGAAGAGCAAGCACGCTATCGATCTTGCTATTTTGTCGATCAATCTTGCTACTAGTTGTTCTAATCTCGGATGTAAAATCATTCCTCATAGAGGTAATCGATTTTGCATGGACACCATCTTAGCTTCATTGTTTTTGATGTAACTAACAATGTCAATGGAAGCTTGAGGAGGTGGAGCTTGAACAGTTTGTTGTGGAGCGTGGAATCGGTTTTGATTATAGTTCCTTGATTTTGAGAACCTTGATTTTGAAAATTCGATTCGATTCGATTAAACCGATTATTTCGCTTTGATTGTTCGATTTTGATTAAACCCTGTGGTCCAAGGTAATTGTTAGAACGATAGCTTAGAAGGCTACGGTCCCCTCATGGTTGGTAGGAGTTACCCCCGAATTGTAGGAACCTTGAGCAAGATATACGCCTTCTTGAGTGAAGCCACCGAGGTCGGACACTCGAAATAAGGGTGTGGACCACCACAAGTCTCACAACTCTTGTTCACGGCATTAACTTGTTGATTAGCATTTGTGTGATTCATTTTAAGCATGGCGGCGGATATTTCTTCCAACTTTTGTTGAGAGTGGTGAATTCAAGATGGAAGGGCGGTGGATCTCGTTGACTCACTCCTCTCGGCAGAGGAATCCCAATAATTGTGGTGGGCGTCATGTTTTCGATGAGATCAAAGCACTCTTCGGTCGCCTTTTCATAAAGGTACCACCGGCAAGAAGATTGATGTCACGATGTCTCAATGTTAACCCGTTATAGAATGTATCTATTTGGGTGACAAGCAACATGTTGTGGTTCGGACATCGGTCAATTGAAAGCTTATAGCGCCCCATGCCTCGAATAAGGACTCGCTCGGAAGTCGCCTAAAATTGCCGATTTCATTCCTTAGTTTCGCCACCATCGACGGTGGAAAATATTTCGCCAAGAACTTGGAGATCATTTCATCGAAACTATGGATTGAGTTCTTGGGAAGACGATCAAACCATGCGGTGGCATGAAGCGTCAAGGAATAAGGAAAGAGGTATAAGCGAAGGGCGCCATCGGAGACCCCATTTTGCTTCATACTTTGGGTGACAATGAGAAATTTGTCAAGATGCTTGTTGGCATCTTCACCCGTGATCCGCGAATTGGCAAAAGCTTTGGACTTGTTGAATCATGTGATGTTTAAGTCCAAAGTCCGTGGCCTCGATGTTGACCGGGCAATTGGACCGCCCGTCCATTCATCGTGGGTTGGCAAAGCTCCTCCATCGTTCGGAGATCGGAGTGGATTTTGTGGATCGGGTCGACTTCGTGTCCATCCCCTCGATTCCGCATATGGTGGGATGCTCAACCGCACGTATCTCGGCACGCTTTTCCTTGTTAAGAATACGCTCACGAGCTTGCGAGCGAGTCTTGCATACACTAGACGTAACTCTAAGAGACCTCGAGTTAAGGAGAGAAATGGGAATTATGAAAATCTTTCGATGAGAATGAGAATTATGAAGACGTTTTATAAAACTTGGGTGAGAAGAATCTTTATGGGTTTTCCGGTTTCAAACGTCGATATCACAACAAAATCAATTAACACAAAATCGAGGCAAAACAACGATGAACTTAACCAATAATCCAAGATGAATGGCTTTTTGAAAAAGGTACACCAATCACAAGGACACAAAGGCAAGTTTTATATCTTTAGTTCGAACTTATTATGGTCGCACCCCAGCTAGGTAGTGCACCGCCTTGGTTTGCGGTGGTAATCTTTTAAGTTGTTATTATTATTAAAGAAAACGATTTAATCTTTTGTATTTTTATTATTTGATACATATATAGAAACAAAAGGAAAAATATTTTTGTGTTTTATACGTTTTGGATGTTTTTGGGTTTTGGATTTTTATAAGAAAATATGGATATATATATAGATGGATATGGATGATATGAACAAATGAGTGAGTATTCAAACAACTAATCTGCTAGACGAAAGATAATCAAGACAACCCCAAGCGCGCCAAAAATTTGATCTGCATGAAAACAAATAAGTTTAATCACACAAGCCCGCCACTTGTGAATGACGGATCAGAATCACTTAAAACAGCTTAAGCACCAATGCAATGAAGATCTGAGGAGTATAGAGTCTCCCCGGGTCGTTATGTCCCAGCGAGCTATGCAATGGATTATCAAACGTTTAGTGATCGGGCGATTTGAACGGAAAAGGAGATTTGGATGATATTATAACTACAGGAAAAGCCAACAAATTACAACGGCTTAAATGCAAATTAAAGAAAGTTAAAAAGATAAAATCTATTAAATAAATGCTATCACTATTTTTAAAATGAAGAACGTTTAAAATCTAAAACTTACGTTTAAATTAAAAACTACGTTAACGTACAAAATAAAACGTGAAACTTATACAATTTAAATCCTAAAAATATGAAAAATACATTTTTACAATCCTAATGATAAAAGAAAATATTTGGAAAAAGAAAATTATTTTATAACTAATTAATTAATTATTATTAATTAAAACTATTTTAACTATTTAATAATTAACCAAAATACAAGAAATTAGGAAACAAAGCTAGAAAAATAAAATTATGAAATGGAAAAGTCTAAAATATCAAACTAGAATTTTCAAAACTATTTTTGTATTTTTATGATTATTTTTCTATTTTTTATGAATTTTAAACTATTAAAAACTAATTAAAATAATTAAAAATGCAAATTTAACTAAGAAAAATATGGAAAAATACTTTTTTCACTTTTTATATTTATCTAAACCTAAGAAAATTGAAAACTTATTTTTTTTGAAGCTTTTCTTAATTATTTGTATTAAATGCTATTTAAAAATGCTTAAAAACTAGTTTAAATTAAGAAAAATAGCAAATAAGCTTAGAAAAATCTGAAAATTTCAGGAAAAGTCTAAAATAATATTAGGAATATAAGAAAATGGAAAATAGGTGCTTATGTGGAGAAATATGCAATCGCTATGGAAGTGCTTATTGAAATAAGCACTTGATAAGCCAAAAGCTCACCAAAAGCTACCAAACCGATACAAAAGCCTAAATATGCTACAATGACCAATATGCAATGAGAATCAACAGGCTTGAACCTCTGATTAGCAATCTAGAATGTAATTGATGTTTTGAGCTTTTGACTAAAAATGATTTGGGGTTCCAAGTTTGAGCTCAAGCATAAGTCGCAAGATAAGCTAAAAGGAAAACCGAAATGAGAACCTCAAGGAGACCTGGGTAGGTGTTTATAACCCAAAACCAGACCATGGGGAGCTCTTTTGAGCCTTGTGCAAGCCGCACAAAATCGAGGAAATCTCGATTCAACCGAGACAATGAAAGGGAAATGGATCCAAGTTCACAAGCTTGGATGAAGCTTGTAGAAAATCACTAAAATCTACAAAATGCGATAAGAAATGGTACCAGAGAGGTTTCTAAAATGCCAAATTTCAATTGATAAGTCCAAAGAATGAGCTTAAGAAAATTCCTAGTAGTTGGCTCAAAATGTATTTCACTTTTGACTTTTTAAGACAAATATACAAGTTTGACTTTGGTGAACTTTACCACCGATTTTAAGCAATCGAGATGGATGTTATAAGGTGTAACAAGTGTAATGCAAACAATATTGATGATATCTTAACACAAAATAATAATCGCTAAGCCAAAATCTCAACAAAGGGCAAGTGAGACAGCTTAAAGGAAACTTTGACCTTTGGTGCTAGCGGACCCAATGTTATGACTCAAATGAACTCAAATACACTTATTAAACATGATCCAACAAATTTTAACTATCGAGTAATCCACGGAGATGATAATTCAAAGAATCCCAAACACCTTGATTGTGATCGTTTGAACTCAAAACTAAACTAGACACCGAACAACTTAGTATTAATGATCAAACTAATTATATAATTCCTAAAGACAACTAATTAGACAAGATTTATCAGTTTAAACTACAATTATCGATTATGCATTAAGAATTGAAAACACTTACAAAAGTCCAAAGCTACTATAGCTTGCAACCATGAACCGTAGAACCACTAACTAAATATCAACCCAAATGAACATAAAGCAACCCACATCCATGTCCGCATCAACCCATTTCATTCTCGCATTCCCATTTTTTTACCTTGTTTGACTTTTGTTGACCAAGAACCATAATCATTTAAACCTGTGATATAAGCTTATACAAAGCTATAATAAGCTTAGATAAACCTTTTTGAGCTTACAATTCAGCTATTGAAAGCTTGTAAACAAGATTTGGACTTAAGAATTTGAAACAGTGAACATGATTATTGAATTGTGATCATAAACTGATTTGGATGCTTGAGAATAATTGAAATACACTTGAACACATAAGTTTGATACAATTTAACCAAAAGATACAAGTCTAATAATTGAATTAACAACTTGACATAAAAACGACATAAGAAAGAAATTAAAACTAGAAGACTACTCATGCTTGCTCCATTTGCATTCTTTTTATATCCAAAGAGCTTCTCTCATCTCCGATCAAATCCCACCTGCTTTCTAAGCCATTGGATAGCTTTGATTTGATCTTGGCCATCGAATTAGTTTTGGCGCCAAAATTGAAGTTTTGATGATAGGGTTGAGTGAGGAGGGGATATGCATTAAATGCCTCTTGGATGTTAGTTGAGGTGGGGAAGACATAGAAGAGATAAGGGATGGGGTGGTAGTGTGTAGCAGTCAAGCAGCAGAGTGGGAAAGAAAGGTTTTTGCGCGCGTTTTTCGGGTGGTCAAACCATTTTGACTAGGCGAGTATTAATAAAGGGTTCAAAACTCAATTTGACAGGGGTCGGGGGTCAAAATGGGTTTAAAAAACTCAAGGATTAATGTTGTAAAATCAAAGTCCTAAGGCCAATTCAGAAAAGTCATTCCAAGGACCAAAGTGACAACTTTCAAAGTATAAGGACCAAAATTGCCATTTTGCAATTTTCCAGGCCATTTCGCCAATTTTGAAACTTAAAGGACCATTTTGGAATTTTCTCAAACTTTTGATATTTTTCACCAAAGGACTAAATTTGACAACTTATGATTTTAAAAGGACCTTTGGTGACTTTACTTTTGAAATTATGCGCTCGTGGACCTGCTTTTGACAACTTTTGAAACTTGGGGACTAAAGCGCAATTTTGCAAATTTGATATGTTTTCATCCGATTTTGATATTGTTGCTTTTAAAACACATAAAACACCGATTTGTGATATTTTGATCATTTTGATGTGTTTCGAGTGTTTTCGATGATTTTGCGCTTTATTTTGTACAAAATGATGAGTATTTAGATACTCATCACCTAGTCCCAACTAGGAGGGTAGGAAGTTCATTTTGTAAAGAAGTGTGTGTGGTTTCTTCTTCTTCTCTAGAAACACACACATCTTCCCTTTACTTTAATCTAAATAATACCATGTCTTATTCATTCTTTGAGCTTCCCCGACCCCCCGAACCACATGAATCACTAGTATTAACGGTCCTACAATTGGTATAACGAGCCAGGTTGTTGTTTTTATCGATTTGTGTGGTTTCGTATGTTTGTTTAAACTGTTGTTTAACCGAATTTTATGTCTCGGAAAATTTTTTTTTCCAACTTTTATTGTTAACAGTTTACACATATGTTTGTATCTTACTGGTCAAAAAAGTGAATCATTTTTTATGCAGTTTCCATATTTCGCTTCATCCAAGATTCATCTTTTGGTAACATTTTGTGACTTGTTTTGTACCAAACCGTGGAAAATATTGTGGTCAAACCTTGGTCAAACCGTCATCTTCTTGGTTAACTGTCAAAATAAGCAATTTACATGCTTTTCGGGTTTTGTATGAAGATGGTCGGAAAAACATGGTCGAAAAACTCGCCGGAAAAAGTCAACTGGGTCAAAACCCTAGTTTTCTACGCATAAGGATTATCTACAGAGGTGTTACGCGTAGCTGTGAAGTTACGCGTAAGGAAATGGTTACGCGTATGTTTACGCCTAAGACCAGGTTACGCGTAAGGTTCTTTACGCATAAGCTTTGGCTTACGCATAACCATGACCAAGTCTACGCTTAAATGTTACGCATAAGGTTTTAATATTATGCGTAGAACTGACCCAAGGAAGTTACGCGTAGACTTAACAAAGACCTTGACCAAAAACCAATACCATTTACCAAACCTTATCAGTCCATCAAAACTTTATCAGCTCCGAACAAAAACCAAACCCAACTAACCCTCGACCTAGACTCACTTCAATATACCCTCACATGCCACTCCCCAACTCTCAAACTTCAAAGAAAAATATTAAAAAACAATCTCAGATTCGGATTCTATTTTTTGTAATCTTTTATAGATTATTTCAAATGAATCACACATCATCATAGACCCAATTTGTGATACTATACGAATTTAAAGACATGAGTATAACAAGTATGTTACCTCAGTTCCTTAGTTCGTTTAAATTGAAAAACAAACAATTAAATCCTTACCCGAGACCCATGAAGGATCTTGAAGAACAAACATAAGCAGGGTGACTATTTTTTTGTTGTTCGTTTCTCTTGATTGTGATCATGGATTTGAGATTGAGATTCGTATGGTTGGTTGAAGAGATGCAGTGAAACGCTTTTTGTGAAAGGCGTACCTATTATTTTTCCCAGATCTTATTTGGTGGTAGGCGTATTTTCAAGTGAAGAGTGATATTTAGGTTTAGGGTAAATGTGTGACAAGGTGTTATAAATATCCGGTTCTATACCTATCTTGAGTATGGATCAGGCTTTTCATAGTGGATTTGGGCTTTGGTTTATTAACTTGGACTTTGGGCTTTTGAATTGGCTCGTGGGTTTCTGAGTTCATTTTGGACGCTGCATCTTTTGTTATATTCAAATGATGGGTTGTTGTGAATTGCACTAATATTGCATGGAATGTGATCATGTTTGTTATCCGAAATTTTTAACAAATTTTTGGATAATATTTGATTTTTAAGAGGTATATTGGTATGGTATATTTTCACGGAGGATACTACGTTCACGGCTAAAGTTTTCGATGAATTTTAACGTGACCATGGAGATGACTCTTTATTATTTATTTGGGTGTGAAGTGACGCTTGACGGGCGAGTTTACTTATTTTGTCTTCTTTCTTCTTCCTTCCGCCGAAGATGACTTGTCCGGGCAAATATGTTGAGTGTGATGAAGACTTGCTATCTAGTTACTTTGTGATTCTTTCTCTTAACCCACAAAGTAGCTATCACTCGTGTCTCACGTAGTTGAGGATACGCCAAGAGGTTTTGTACATTGGGTACACCGTTCTTTTCACAAGGATAGTACAAGCTTAAGTAATCATCCGGAGATTTGACCTCATTCTCAAGTTCGTCATATTGGGTTATCTTCACATGTGGTTACTACGACATACCGTTGAATTTTGATACAGGGGTTGAGATGAGTTAGACAATTTAAAATGGTATTGTTCATCGACATCTTCTCATGGGTGAATTCTTTTATGATAGAATGCTTCCAGTTAATGCTTCATGTACACAATTGTATGTCGATTCGATAAATCGTAACCATCAAGGGAGAGAAATGTGTACATTATGGGTCGATTTGATATATGAAAGGTAATCGGAATGCATTTGGTGAGATGAAGATGTTGATATCTTATTCCCGAATGGACAATCTTGAAGAAGGTCGAGTCGACGCCTTTTCTACATTCTCCGCTGCGTGTTAGAAGACTAAAGACGGTTCTAATTTAATTATCAAAAGACTTCTTCAATTCGTGAAATTCATCGAAAGGTTGTCGGTTTGGGAGAGCACTAATTAGGGGAGAGCAAAAGGTCATATTTTATCCCTAATTAGATTTGCTCGCATTGTTCTTATGCAAGTAAAGAGATGGCAATGAGAAGATTCATGAAGTTTGATGACCGTGAAGACACTCTTGAGTCTGCGCTTATGTTTTGTATTTAATTTTGCTTATAGGAACATTGTAGCAACTCCGTATGACATCACTGGGAGAGATTGTTAGCCTCGCTAAAGTGAAGTCATTACGGGATTTGCATTAGTTTCTTCTTTTACTCATTCACAAGGACTAGTTTAGTCATTTGTGCTAAGTTAAGCTTGTCCTAGTATAAATACACCTCCTAGTCCCAACTAGGAGGGTAGGAAGTTCACATTTTGTAAAGAAGTGTGTGTGGTTTCTTCTTCTTCTCTCTAGAAACACACACATCTTCCCCTTTTCTATCTAATACAATAACCATGTCTTTCTCATTCTTTGAGCTTCCCCGACCCCCCGAACCACATAAATCACTAGTTTTATCGGTCCTACAGTACTACCGTTCGGGCCATCATAATTCAGAGGTCATGCAGTAAACGTTCGAGGAGCTAGGACACTTTAAATCGTAAATCCAGCAACTCGTCGATACGTTTTACTCAAATGAAACCCCTCACATGAAGCTCCCTAATTTTGTAGCACTTAGTAGATACAACATATTTTTGAGTGAAGATTGTTATAACATAAAGTTTATCATGTTTTTAATAAGTATCTAGTTTTTACAAGTTCTCGTCGTTTTCATAAATATGATCACCTTAATTAACGGTCTTGGGTAAACAAGCCTTAAGGCTTTAGCCATGGCCTTGCCGTGACTTTGGTCTTGACTACCATGGTCTTGAGACTTAGCTTTGACCTTAGCCGTAGCCGTGGTCTTGGCTTATGGCCATTAGGCCTCTTGGTTTGCTTTTAGTTGTGACAAAAGTATAGTTATGAGACTAAATATAGGGCAGTTTATGTTTTTGAAAGATTATGGCATGTTTAAGCGTTTTCAAGGTCCGAGATTCTTAACAATCGAAGGAAAACGTCGTTCCGGACAACTTTCGTGTTTTAACTTTTGATGATTCGGACCGAAGTACCACTTTTAAAATGGCGTAACCAAAACAGCTTTCTACATGGCGCTTTGGCGTTTAGGTTTCGCTAACTTCTTTTGTCTATAACTTTTGACTCGTTTGTCCGTTTCGGTGATTCAAATTGCTACGTATTTGTTTTAATATTATCTATAAGAATATGAAAAGTATCAGATCTATATGTGATCGATTTTGTGGAAACTTTGTAAAAAAGTTTATCATTTATACACTTACTAACCCAAGTTTAACATATAGGTTCTTATAACTTGTTTTAAAGATTTTTGTACATCATGATCCAACATAATAACTATATATATAGCATGAAATAGTTAAGATTATGAATAATAAAGATGAGATGATGGTGGTGATAAGTTGCTTACAACTTTTGGCTTTCAATAAGGAAGGAGTAACTAGTAAGGATCGGACTTTGATTGATCGCTTAAGACTTTGGATTGAGCTAGCTTTCCACACCTTGGCACCCTTGCATACTTTGTAGAGTTGGTGATGAAGTACTAAGTGACTTGAGTTGATTTAAACTCAAGAAGATCACTTAATCTTGCTAGAGATTTGATGAAGTAGCTTGATCCTTTGGAACTTCTTTGCATAAACTTGGAGTTTAAAGATCAAATGATGGAAGATATGATGGATTTAAGCTAAGAACGACCCAAAACAGTTTGTGAAGATGTTTAGGATGTATTTCACTTCCTATTTATAGGAGGGTAAGTTTGGTTAACCATATATTGGGTTAAATATTAACCATGGTTAAGTTAGGACACTTGTAAAGATCTAAATGAACCATGGTTAGGATGATGCCACCAAAATGATGACTCCCCCCCCCCTAAGTCAGCCATATAGTGATAAGATGACTTAGGTGAATAGTTTTGATCTTATCTTGAGTTTAGTGCATGATTTGGTTCCGTTAAATGCCAACCGTAAGTCGTTAAGCCATAAAACGTAAAACCGGGTATCGTAAAAATATGAAACTTGTAGGAATGATGAAACTCATCATTATACTCCATCTAAAAATATAAAATGGGTGATAAGTCTCATTGGGTGCAAAACGCCGCTAAAGTCGGAAATACGGTAAAAACGCGTAATTGCAGCTTATCGTAAAAGGACGAAATTTCGTGAAACGACCGTGAATTTATTTAGAGTAGACTAAAATTAGTCTAAAAGTGATATGAGATGTCAAAATGTGGCTTTCGTTATCGTGGGATAACTTTACGCTTATTCGTGAAGTTTAAAAGTTACGCGATTTAAGCAAAATGTAGAACGACAAGGTTAATTCCTTTATGGTCAAAGGAGGAGGAAATATGTTTGAGTTTTCCAAAAATGTAAAAGTTTCAAAACATATTAGAAACACAAAGGTGAATCGTTAAGCCCGGATGTAAGTAGAATTGTTTAAAACGTAAGTTTAGTTTTGTTCTGCATATTGGGCTTATTTGGTAACATAAAATAATAAATCTTAAAAATTCTCAAATTAATCATGAGTGATCTAAAATTTATCCGATGCGGAGAAAATTATCGAGTTGATTTTAGTTATGCGCATGATGTTTAAACGGTGGACCGTCTAAAACGAAACTTTAAAACGATGTTTAATTAATAACTTTATGAAAATGATCTAACGATGGTCGAACTCTCGTGTTATTACTAAAATAATTTATATTACGAGAATGTGGATTAAAAATTTTACGGGATGAATAGTAAAAGTGAATAGTAAAAGTGAATAGTAAATTCTCGAAAATGAAAAGTAACCTAAAAATGCGGGTGGTTACAATAATTATCATGGAGTAGTTCTTGAATATACTTGTGTGTAAGGATGTAGGAAATCATACTAGTGTTCTCATATGTGATGCATGTATATATGATCTTGTTTAAATGAGTTTGTTGGAAAACTACTAGTCTTGTTTGATTTGTCGTTAAAAATTTTTTAAGGAAAAAGGACCGAAAGGATTTCTCTTGTGTTTTATTCCAAAAAGCTAAGTGACAAACTAGTATGGGGATATGGTGATTGACAACCACCATGTTTACTTATTGAAACAAGACTAGAAACATTTTCATCACAAAAGTCGAAAGATTCGTAGGAACGAGTTTAATAAGAACATTTTACGAACAAATGGATTTTCTAAAGGATAATCATTAGGATAAGGACCGAAAGGATTATCTATATGTTATTGTTCTTAAAATGATTTTACAAACATAAACCATTGGTTGGAAATCATTTTCTTATGATTTGTGCATCACATCAAGAGTTTACACCAAGCCTTCATGAACACTTACTATGATTGCCTATAGACTACACATAAGTATATGTTTCTTTATATTGATTTTCTCTAAAATCATCATTTTTGGAGAGAGCCTTGACAAAGTTTTCTTGTTACCAATCTTTTAAAACAATTTCAAAAGCAAAATCCCTTGGGACGATCTCGACTTACCCACCTTTGCTATCGCGAACGAGTATACTTGCTCGTATGTGTTTATAGTAATAACCGGATAATTCATGTTTATAAATTTTTAAAACTTGCACACGGAAAGCACATCCATAGGTGAATCGAATAATCACATAATAGTATGGTAACAGAAAGATCAAATAATCATATAATAGCATGGTAACCGGATGAAGTGGTAATCTGAAGTATAAGCTTGGTAGCCAACCGAAATGGAATGAGAGTATAACAAATCAAATGAACTGGAGTATAGTATGGTAGTTGGATGAATCACATAAGGATACAGAGTGAATGAGTAATCAAATGGAGAACTGAATAAAGTATGGCATAGAAACCAAATGAATAAGAATGCCAGAAGTCACATAGTCACAAAATCAGAATACTGCCCATGATCTCAAATACTAAAGGAGATACTCCAATAGCCACATATCAAATCACATTTCATAATCCGTCAAATCAAAAGTGCACAAGGAGGGGAGACCTCTCAAGTACCAAATGGAGTAGCTAGCTCCTAAATGTGAGGGGGTGTATTACACACACTCACCACATCACCAAAACTAAACAAAATACCTAGGATCCATCCATATGCTCCCTGCAAAACAAATCAAATATACATATGCCAGTTCGAGATTGTACACATGTATTCATAATTTCGAAGTGATCACATATATCATATCATATCAAAAGGGAACGCCGTGGACTAATCACACCGCCACAGATAGTGTCATGCGGATGAAATCATATCAAATGAATCTTATCAAAGGAATCATAGCAAATGGAATCATATCAAAGAGATCATATCAGACAGATCATATCAAACAGAATCATATCAAAGAAAAGGAATCAAAGTCAAGGATCGAGAAGTCATGAGAATAAACCCTTACTGAGAAAGGGTAGAATATTTGTACCTTAAACCGCAACTGAAACCATATCAGAAACACAAGGATAGGAAGTTACTCCTTCTTCAGCGAATCTACACGAATTAACGATCGTCTTAATATTTAAGAACCATTTCATAAGTTATTACTCATTCAGTACTGATTGATGTTCATATTGACATATTCAGGTTTTTCCTGCTATTTATAGCAACTTCCCATATTTAGTAACTTTCTATTTTTAGTAACTTTCCATATTTAGTAATTTTCTAAATTTAGTAACTTCTCATAATTAGTAACTTTGGTAACTTTAGATGATAATTCACAATTAATCAACTTAGGGTTTACAAATGATATTAGGTTAAAAAATATCTAAAAATATCCTTTCTAATGTTTCACAAGTAATTAAAGCCAAAACACATTATTAGGGGGTTAAGCTAAACCAAAACCTTGACTTAGGTTGTATATCAGATTTTATCACGTTGTGATCCAGTTTCTTATGAATTTAATGGCCTATCAAAAGAGCTCAAATAATTCTGAGAAAATTCCTGTGTTCCCATATAAGTTAGGTAAGTTCACAAATTTTTGAAGATTTTATTACACAATATAAGTAGGGTTTAAAAATTCATCTTTCCAGACCTGTCCAGAAAGTTAACTGCAGGTACACCCTGAAAGTTTATGTTTATTAGACCCACTTGAACACTTAAGAAAAATCCTCAAAAATTCACAAAAGCCTCACATAACATAAAACTCGTCCCTGTAAAAGGAGAGCTCTTAACTCCCTGTGGTTTGAACATGAAAAATAAAAAACATTGACTGATTTTAAGTTCCCAGAATTCAGATTTGACACATGATACCATAAAATTCAAAAACATAACCAATACAACTCCAAATCACTCCAAACCAATTGGAAAACTTAATTAAGACGTTAAACAAGGTTTACAAGCAAAGAACCAATATTATACACTTATGAAACTCATTTTATAATACACACAAATTCGACTACAAAACTGTCCCGATCCAAACAACAACACCTAAACCCTAATTCCTTTTATCTTTTGACCCGATTAATACACGATCAATTATACATGTTTTATATGTTTATATAACTCATATGTTAAAGAAAAAACACAAAACGATGATAGTTTACCTTTTGAGGTCGGATTCAAACGGATGAAACAAGGACCAAGGAACAAAAATTATAACTCACGATCAAACCACCAACGATCACCCCTAGGTTTAACACCAACGATCAACAACACAAGGGTTATACCACAAACGATCACCAATACCAGATTATACCTCTTACTACCCTTCGCACCTTCTGATCTTGGAGAAAAATAGATGCTGATTCTTTTGTTTTTGGGGTTTAGGGTTTGTGAGAGTGGGAAAATAATATACGGTTAAGAAAAATAAAAGGAGGGATAGGGAAGTGTCGAGTATTTTGGGGGAGGGGAGACTAGTTCTTTTTTCTTTTTTTTTTCTTTTTTTTATGGGTTTATTAAATTCTAGTTGGGCTTCAGGTATATGGGTTTAAATAAGAAAACTAAGCCAAAAACATTTTTTTAAACCAATTGGCCCAATGTTACATTATATTACTATTTATTTATTTAACTTATGGTATAATTAAAGTAGATAATTAAAATGTTAATCTGAATTCTAGGGCGTATAATTATTCCCCTCTGAATAAAAAATTCGTCCTTGAAATTGAAGTCATAAAAGTTAGACGGATTCGTACCAAATTACAAAAGAAGTGACCATCAATAGCCTCACACTCGGAGAGGTTCTTCCAAAAGAATCATCACAAACGGAATGGTTTTATTTCTCATGACTCGATCTAAAAAACTAGCGGCTGTCCAAAGAAAACAAATCATAACAAATCTGATCCAACGAATACGAAACAAATACGTAGCAGATGACGGTTGTAATCTCACAAAGAGATTCATGAAACACATATACGCACAAGTCAAATATGGAAGTAGTGATAAATGGTAGGAAAACTCCATCAACTCTATTCAGATTCTGAACGGACTAGGGAAAGCTTACTAATGATCAGAGAAGCTCATATCGAGTTATCAAAACGTATCAAGAGTTTCATAAAGAGATGGGTAACATATTCGTACTGACGATCAACTGAGCACATATCAGAATATCAAAACGTATTAGAATGTGAAATTGGATGGGTAGGATACTTGCACAGTCTAGAATAACGTAAAGGCCAAAAAATAACGGATGTAATTCTAATTCATCAAATTTACTAAACTCAGGCACTTCTCAAGACATCGTATTATCCCAATAAGTTCAAGTCATATGATCTCGGTATTATCACGTTGATCAGGCGTCATAATACTTGCATCATATAAACATGCCCTTATTGACATCATATTCTATTTTGAGTCGTGACAAAATAATCTACTAATGCCAAGTCCAAATCAGATTCACATACATGTGACAAGCAGATCATCAAATCAAACTCTAGAAAATTTTAGAAAAGTAAATGAAAACTTACCAATTCAGGGAAAGGATGAAGGTGGTTGCCTTACTTGAGAAAGTTCCTCATGAATTATTTCTAACGATCCAAAATAGTCTCAGGCTCATAAATAGTTCCAAAATATCACAAATCTGATGTTGCTGATACGAATCACATAAACAAAACAGATGATAATCAAAATCTCTCAAAGGGATACGAAATATGATACGGGGCTGAAGTAATACATAGAATGCCAAATCATAAAACTTCACAATTTAAACTGAGTTCTGAAGAAATCGAAGAAATGTACTACCGATCAAAATCACATAACGGAATGTCAAACTGTCTCAAAAAGTGTGACGAAATGAATGAGAGGGACAACGAATCTCGGTAACTCTATCTTCCACTCTTCTCAGGATAATCATGGGCCCGAAGCCCCACCAAACCACACGAAACATATGAAATCTTCTCAACATCTCTTCTCTGATACGACGACCTAGTAGCACAGCTGAACTGCTTACAATTAATACAGCCAAACTCCTGGTAGTAGTTTCTTCGCCTATCTGAAATGCGCCGGTCATAGTTCTTCTGCTCGTAAGCCTTCCGAGTGCCTGCTAGTTGAATCTCATTTTCGTCTTTGCTCCTCTTGTTGTTTTGTCCAGCTCTCTCCTGCAGCATCTTGATGTTTCCAGCAGTGTCGCAATACTTAAACGATCTTCTCAACACGAGCAAGCATGTCTTCAACTTAACTGGAGTGGTAGCTGTACTAAATGGATGTGGCTTCTTCACGAACCTCTCTAACTCAGCAACTATTGTAGCAAACTCAGGATCCGAATCACCATATTCGATTCTACGAGTAACCGCCATCTAAACGATCGACAAACAATCCGCAAAGACAAAATAGAAAAAATCAATGTAACATATTGGATTTCACAAACACACAAACAAACACAAATGAGGCATATAATTTAGATGGTTTAGAGAGAGAAAGTGGGATATTCTAGAAAGAGAAACCCATGGAAGGTTAGATTCCAATGAACATCCAACCCTCTCCCTTGTGGGAGAGGGCTATTTATACAAACAATAACGCCTCCTACGGCCGTGGATCGTATATACAATGGGTAAAGACCGTACTTCCTCCACGGTGTTGCACTAGACTAAACTAAGCTAATAACTGACTAACAACTAACATAATAAACGATATGTCTACGAGCTAACTTAAGCTAGATTATGCTTGGGGTGACCGATGCTTCACAGTAGAATTTCCAATTCCTAACAATCTCCCCCTAAGGGAGGTCTCCCCAAGAATTACACTGTGAATCCTAGCATTCTATTTAATCTTTAATCTTGAGCTCGTAGACATCAACTCATTAAAATATTCAAACATTGTGCTTCTGTGGTGATTTCATCATTGTCCAACTTTAATGTATATTTCGTGGTGGTTGTAGAGCTGATTCACTTTGATGACTTTTGAGCATTAGTAGAAATCATCAGCCACAGTTAATCTCAGCATCACCCATTGTAGTGTTGCCAGCATATGATGTTGTGACATTTGGACTGACATGCTCACATTCTGGATCATGATATCTTCTTATCAGAGTAGCGGAAGCTTTCATTGATTCATGATATTGGCGCAGAAAGCGAAGCATGGAGTGAAAATATCGAGTCATTGATGCACTTATCATGATTTCTTTAGAAATGAAAGTATTGTGTGAGCATGCGGCTATGGATTGACCGCTTCATTCGATCACCGCAAACGTCGGCGCACTGCATACAATAGTTAGCAATAAAGCGCACGAAAGTGTCTTTGATCACTTTAGTTGAATTGAGGTACATGGCCCACTTCCCTCGCTGATCAAGACAAGCTTGCTGTGATCGTGTAAAATTCAAGAATTTCCTTGACAGGTTTCGCAATGCTCTAGTCGTTCTCAAACCGAACGCCTCAAAGAAGACAACACGGAGTGAGTGAACCAATAATTGAGATTCACCGATTGATAAAAGAGATTTGAAAAACAATCGTGTATCGCTTAATAGAAATTGTTTTGCAATACAACGAAGGTTTTAATTAAAATCAATTATCAATCATAAACACCTTTTATTTTGAGATATTTGTACACGATCGATGTGCTAAAGAAAAGAGTTTTAAGCACAACGATCGGTTTTCAAAGGTATCCATCAATCCATATCTCGAACGAGATTGATTCAAAAGATTGAATCGCCCCATTATTTATGTTCGGTTGTCACACGGTTGATCTATTGAATAGATCTCACATGCCACCCACCGTGAGCTTGTTTGATGTTGGCTCCGAAGGCTTTCCATCTTCATTGTGAATATGTTTGCATATCACTCAGATGTTCTGGCAATACCACAAGGATAATGCGTAGGACTCATAAGGTATAATCTTTCTTTCCATATTGTGTGAAACAGAGAGTCTTCATTGAAAGTGTCCTAATGAGATTTATTGATGATCTCGTGGCTCTAGACTCGATTGTGCACATTTGGTTTCCTATGCCGGAGACTAGGGAGAGGGTCTCCTTCTTCAATATCAACAATCTCTAAGAGAAAGTCGATAGATAATGTAGGTTCCCCGTGAGAATGAAACACGTCCTTTTAAGAGGAACTTAAGTGGTTTGGGAAGATGTAGTGCGATCGCCACCGGGTCCATGACGCCTTGTCTTCAATACCGATGTTACCTTGGTAACCACCAAGAGTATATGAATTGAACCCGGTTTACGCCTCGGGTTGAACAAATGGAGGGCTATTTATTTTCACCCTTTCTCATTAAATTCTTTTCATTCTTCAACCTTCTGCTTACCGAGACTTCATAACTAGAACCTTGTTGGGTTTATTCCAGTACTAGCTCTGTCTCAGTCCGCACTCTTCCCATATCTCACTTTTCTCCTTTTTTCATAGTACCTAAGGACTTCTACACTATCTAGTGGAATGTCCCTGGGTAGATCCCTCCGGTTTTGGCGAATCACGGGAACAAATTCCTAACCTAACCATCCTTATAACACCATGCATGAAGTAAACTGGTCGGTCTTTTGGTATTGTTCTTTCCATCTTAAAACCAATTGAGAAACATTTGGAAAATCAATCAAGGTACTTTTGATACGAGATCAAAGCATTTTGTACCTTAATAGTTTTGATCATTTGGAAACTGCTCCCCCTCAACATGTGCATATGATTTTGAAATTGTTTAGCACATGGAGGCAAGAGTTCTTAGAAATAAATTCTTTGATCACAATTTCCTTAGAAAAAGCCATTTGTTTTTCTTTGGTAGATTCTCCCCCTCAATATGTGCATAGGGTTTTTGAAATCATTTTATCACATAGAGGTCAGAGAATTTTTTGAAATACAACCACGATTACCAAATTTTTAGAAACCAATTTGTTGAAACCATTTAACACATAATCAAAGTACCTTATGTAAAAACATGAAAAACTTTGTACCTTGACGATATGTATTTGTTCTGAAATGCTCTCCCTTAATATATGCTTCGAGATTCGAAAATTGTGTTTAGCACATATTAGAGAGCAGTATGCACATTGAGACAAACATGGTCATATTTTATCATCTTTCATATTTATATCACATTTTCTCCCCCGATCAAAAATTTCAAATCTTTTGAGATTTTGGATCTCAAGTGATTTAAATATGAATGAAACAAAACATTTGTTGGAGAAAAATGTGTCTGGTTTTATATGAACTGAAGTGGACAACACTGAGGTTCCCTTTTTAGACAGAAGGGAAACCACAATACATAACCTAGCACTATTACATACATTATAGTTGTTTATAGTAATTACACCACTTTTTACACATCAAAATACAAAACATAAACTACTTCCGGAAGATATCTTCATTCAGTTCTTTGAAGCAGTTTGTAATGACCTTCACGAAGTCTACCACCAACAAAACTTTCAAGACTGCGGAAGATCCTTCGAGTCTTAAGTCTTCGCCTGATCGCAGCAATGAAATCTTCACACTTGTTCAAGTCATCATCAGTCCAGAATTTTGTTTTGTTCCACGGCTTCAGATCAACTTTAATTTCATTCACTCTAGAGTTTAATTCTTCTTTGACCATTTTGAGAGTACCATCACTGAATTTGTAGAGCTTGCACAGTCTCATTAGCATGCGAGTCCCGTATCTGTCGGTGAAGATGACTGCTCTAGGGGTGTCAAGAACTCTATATTCGTGACGAAATTCATGTCCTGATGCATTCCATTGTGGACTTGTAAGGTTGACCCGGGTCTGGTAGCTTTCCATTCCAAGCTGAAAATCCTCAACCCTTTTTTGAATGACTAAGCCCCTGATCCAAAGGTTGACAGCAGCAGAGATAGCCTTTTTCTCACGGATAGGCAAATGATCAAGGTGTCCTTGGAGATTCAAGAGATAGAGATCTTCGAAGTCATTTGGCAGTAGATGTTTGAAGTCGTTTTCTTCTATAACATGATCTTTCTGGTCTGCTCTTTGAAGAACGATCTTCTTAAGATAGTCATAGCCGTGGATTGGGAAGATCTCTACACTTATAACGCTTAGAATTCTCAGCTTGGATCGAACAACTCTGCGACTCTTTTTAGCACTATGTCTTTCAATGTAGAAATTCTTCTTCTTGAACCACCAATGTGAAATGCCATAGGAGGCAGCAATGTCATACTCTTGCTCTTTATCTGCCCAGAATTGATCTGGAACCATCTGCTCAAGACCCCGATCGAGTAGGTTGCGGCTTTCATCTTTGAAATTGATAGAGTGGTCTTCTTTCGAGAGAGCGAGCACACGATAATCCGGTCATGGTTGAAGAAGAATTCAGCTGAATGGTCATTTGTCGAGTTCACCACCGAGAGGAAGAGGCTTGTTCACATTGAAATGATCGTCCGCTCACCGACTTGATCATTCAAAGATTTTATGGCATTCTTCCATCCGATATTGGGCCGGTTGGCATCCGAGTGAAAACCTTGACAATTTCAAAAGTCGGTCCTTCAAGATCCTTTGGAGTGATGGATGAGATACTCTTACATTCACAAAACCACCTAATGAAGCTTCCCATATCACCAGTAAAGTGCAGAAGAGAGTCTTCAGCTGGGACTTCATAGTTATTGGTGATAGTTGATGCCCAGTTGTTATCAGGAATCACCGTGTCAGTCTCTGGGATAGACCATGAAGGTTCTAGAGTATGAGGTCTCTCTTCGGTGAGCCAGCTTTGAATTGTGTCCTTTGAAGGTGCAACTCTAGATGTGCTAGAGTGTTTACCTGACACGTATGAATCAAACCAATCATCTTCAGACGTCTTGGGGATGTGCTTTGTGGATGCATCATCGTATCGGATTCTGACTCTGCCATGACATACGATTCTTCATGAAACACTTGATCATCAGGAATTGAAGAGAATGTGGTTGTGAACCTTGAATCAACTGTGGTCCAAGCTGCAGATTTCTTCTAAGTTCCCTGATTTCCGGATGGACTAGGTTGATTTGGAGGTTTTGGTGGTGAAGAAGGTGGTGGTGGTGGAGCTGTAGAGGTTGTTTTAGAAGATCCACCAGCTCCAGAAGTTCCAGCACCCCCAGTTGGAGGCGAGGGAGGAGGAGGAGGAGGATCTTTAGGACCTTTATGCAATGTCTCCAACACCAAGGTCCTCCTTTTCTTCTTAGCTTCTCTTTCTCCAATGTCCTTCAAAAACTGTACATGATTGTCGTGCTTAATTGATTCATCGAGAGCCTTAAATAGCTTCTTATGGACCTCATGCTTATGCTCGTTAGCATCATACATCTTATCTGAAAGCACAACTCTCATATCTGCAATGGGTAGGTCTTTGAACCGTTTAAGCAGTGGAGCTTCCATTGCCCATTCCACAGCATCCCTAACTTCGCCTTCAATGGCGTCTGCAACCCCTTCATCAAAGTTGAGGTGCTCCAACCTATAGACACGATTCTCGAGGGCATTAAAGGATTTTGGAAGTTGTCTTTCAAGTGCTTCAATTCTTTTCACTGCTTTGTCGAGCAATTGATCTGATGTAAGTATTTGAGGTGGTGAAGCCGGTGAAGTTTCCAAGTCAGTAACTGTAACCACTGGTTCAAGGGATAGATCTTTAGCAGATTCAGGTGGTGGAAGTGCGATTGTTTGAGCAGGTTTGGGAGGTGGAAGTTCGGTTGCAAGAGAAGGTGCTGACATAGGTGGAATGGTTGAAGTGTCTTGCTGTATATCGACAATAAACATGGACTGGGCTTCCTCTTTATCATTATCTTGCTTAGAAGACTCAGTATCTATGGGCTTGTCATTTAAGAATTGATCACCGAAAGAGAAGTCTGTATCTAGGTTCTTTAATGAAGATAGAGAACCCGTAGACAGATTTGGTTCTTCCATGTGCATGGTCTCATCAGATCTTGACTCAAGGTTCTCTTGTGAGTCTTTCTGCAACATTTCATCAACATTTTGATCAGACTGGGTATCACTTGATGCAGGAGTTTCTTTTTGTGATTCGGACACTTTCTTCTCCAACCCAGATTGTTCTTAAGCTGAAGAGGATTCACTTCTTTTCTTCAGCTCAAATTGAGTGGTAGTTCTTGACGGTGAAGAGGAGAATGTTAGAAGCATGTGAGCGACTTGTACGGTATCAACACAAACAATCCCTTTTCCTTTGTCTTGTGTGATTGGAGTTGTATGGCTTGGCTCTGGTTCAGGTTCTCTAAACACGATACCTCCAACTGGTGCACTCACATTCGACTTTCTAGGCTTTGCTTGATTCCAAGTTGCGAGCAAGATCATCTTCATCAATCAACCTCAGATACCCTCGAAACCTCGCCTCAACGCTTTTTCCACTTCCTTCTTCTTTCTTTTCTCGCTTCGGGTTGTGGTGTCGGAAGGTTGTGACCTTTCATGTCTCTTTTAGGAAGAGCAACATAAGAAGGCGAGCTGAAGTAGACTTAGCGCTTTTGGTTGTGGTGGAGTGAGAGACATCAACATTAGCATGGATCCGGAAGCCTTTTTCTTGTACAGTTTGAAGTGATCCGTCTTCTTAATATCGTCTGTGACAAGAATATCAGGAATTGGCAATCCAAAGATCTCTTTATCCATACCTTTAGCAACATATTTAAGGTTACCTAGAACAAATTCTTCCTTGGCATTATGAAGGACTGATTCACTCCTAGGATTGAAGTTATGAGTCTGTTGCAAGTACTGGATGACAAGCTTCGAGAATCTGATGCTAGGAATCACAAGTTTGTTTACTTTCTTTCGTCCCTAAGCTTTATTCGGAAAGTTTGTTCTATCGGAGATAAATATGTTCATTGACAACGAGAATTCTTCCCAGATACGTTCCGATACATTAACATTTACCCCATTGATGATACCCCATAGGATTTGCAAGATGGGCATCCTTACTTTATCAAACCCTGATGTTTTTCCTGATAAGCATAAGTTAAGAACTATTGTCATTGCTCTCCAGGGTTGATACATGTGTCCGGTGATGATGTCAGAAGCCCTGGATATGCCAACTTGATAACCCAAACCAATTAGAAAGACTATTAGCTCTTCCGTACTAGGTGGAGGTTCAGATTGTATGGTAGGGTTACAGGGTGTGATTCCAAGGGCCTTGCTGAGAATGTCCGAATTGATCACAAATTCCTTATCATCCAGATTGCAGGTATAATGAGTCGTGATTTTGTCCCATTCAATGGTGTTCCAAAATTGTTGTATGTAAATGGTGGGAATTGTGCATTGCTTGGTTAGAACAATCAAGAAATTTGTGTTTTTGAGGATATCAATAGACACTTTGAGGATTGGATTTTGTTGCAACTTTTGCATGTCCACATAACAGTTACTTTTCCCAATCTCTACCCATTTGTCTTTTGGAAGAATTTCATTGTCTGAAAGGACATTGGGTGGAGCAGAAGATGTAATGTTCTCAGATGAGGTTGTGTTTGCCATTGAAGATCTAAAGATACACACATACAATAACAATGATTGAGAGCATGTTAGATTAGATAAGGTTAGTTAAGCAACATTGAATTCAGCCTCATGACATAAACACAATAACTTAGTAACTTAGGCAGAGTTCCCATAAGCATATTGAAATAGATTGAGTGGCATTAGAGAGTTTCCAAGGTAATGGCTCCATTTGACACAGTTTTCGAGAGACAAGTTGTTTATGAATCAAATTATTTAAGAGCACAGTTACTATGAAATAATATCATGAGACAAGATACTATTATGGAGATGCTATAACAGGTTGTTTGAAACAAGTTGTGATACCAAGTTGCTACAAGAGAAACCAAATACAAATTGCTCAAACAAAAATGTTATAGCAAGTCGCTAAGAGTATATTGTCAATACAAGTCGCTACAGGAAATCCTGAATCAAGTCGCTAACATGAAATTATAATAGCAAGTCGCCTTGAAATAATTTAATAAACTAAGTCGCCACTTGAAAATTGAACTAGCAAGTCGCTAACTTGTAAAGACAAGTCGCTATAAAAAATGGCAGGGCCAAGTCGCTATGTGATTGACTAAGTTGCAAACTTGTAAATACAAGTCGCTACCAATAGTGATAATGATAAGTCGCTACGAATTACTGAGGTAAGTCGCTACCAAGAACACACATACCAACTCGCTATGAAGAACACATGTAAGTCGCTATCAAGAACAAGTTATAGTAATCATTCCAACTCGCTACGAAGAACATAATAAAATCGCTACCAAGAATGTTTCAAAACTAACGACTAACGCTGCACACAATTTATCAAATGCAACCATTTAAATCCTGCAATCTCACTATGATGCAACACATAACATCAAACAATCACAACAACACAAGCAACGCAACCCACATACAACGAAATTAACGAATCACATAAACCATCAATATAATATATGACAATATATACAACTTCAATCCAAGTGAACCGAACTGCACAAGAACCATTCATCCATGAACATATGTTTCAGTATTTGAATCCTTTAACAAACCTAAATAAATGGGATAAGATTTTGAAGATTTAAAATTTGTTGAAAGGAACGTAGTTAGATACTGCGTGTATATCATATGAATGAATGGCGAAGGATAGGTAGAACATGTACCCAAAATCAAGTCGCTAAGCGTGATTCGTCACGAGAGAAAGAAAAACACACAAAAACTTTTAGATTATTTTTAAATAATGAAGAGTAAACGGTAAGTCGCTAGGGCGTAGGGAAGGTTTTAACCAAGATTACCAAGTTGTCACTTTTAGTCCCTGTAGTTTTATGAATGTTTAGAAACTCGTTAGCAAAGTATCTTAATCAAGTCGCTAAGACTTTACAAAGCAAGTCTCTAACCTCAAATTTAACAAGCCAAGTTGCTAAGGCTTTACAAAGCAAGTTTCTAACCTCAAATTTAACAAGCCAAGTTGCTAAGGCTTTACAAAGCAAGTCGCTATCTTATCATATTATGTATTATAGACACATTCAGTCCATGAACTTATCAGATTGCAAACTACCACAAATAGCATAATAAGATAACATAATAAGATAAGCAAACCAACACAATGGACACCATGAAACAAATAAGCAATCAACACAGAGGTCACCACGAAGACAAGACAAGACAAAGACATGCATCTGAGCACAAAACATAACCAACACTGGTGCAGATATAAACGAGATATCTTGAAAAATTCTCCCCCTCAATCAATGTCACCAATGAACATTGATTGAATTAAACCAACCCGTTATAAAACAAGAATATATCATTTGTTCGAACTTCATCTATGATCCCGTGTCATTATTGAATGACATTTCTAGGACCGTAGATGTTATCGATAACAAGGGATATATCTTTTATCATTTTGTGTTAAACGAATTAAATTAAGAAATAAAGAATGAATTAAAATTTTGAATTAAATTTTTTCTTTCTAGAAAAAAAAATTTCTAGAATTTTTTCTTTCTAGAATTTATTTATTTATTTTTTTTTTAATTTTTTTTTTAAGATTTGTACACAGAATTAAAAGAGCGAGTTCAGATTCAAGTCGAATAGGAGTCAAAGTACGAGGTACATAAATTCTGGCACGTCATAACTCCTGAGTGAGCAATATTCATTTCTGATGGAAACCAAGTCATGAAGTTCCTGATTGAATTGAGCATTGTACCTGAAAAAGACTGAGAACCCATTGCACTAGAAGCACATGTACTAATGCAAATAGATGAGTTAGTGACATGAGTAATCTCACTATTGGATGTTGCACAGTTTTATCTAGGCGTGTCATTAATAGAGATCCCTTTAGGTTCAATATTCTTGAAGAGTTTTCCTGTGGGCATCCACTTAAGGCAAGATCTAGGTATGTAAGTCCGTTTGGATCCTGTAAACTTAAATAATCTGCTAGTGGGAATCCATTTGAAACAGCTGCTAGTAGATTTGGATGTAGGCACTTCCCTCTTTTGAATATTGGTCCTTTTGTAGTTAGTTGGTTTCTTAGGGGATTGATCAGCCATTTGATGCATCTCATGAGAACTAGATGAACTCCTAGTATTCCTTATCTTTGAACTTTGAACATTAACCTGGGGTTTGTTATTCATCATATCGGAATGAAGTAGTGAAGTGACTGGTTTTGTCAAAACAGTATTCGCATCAACTTGGGAGGCAAGCCTAGATTTCGATGGTTTAAATCTTTCAGTTCTAAAAGCATTGGGCTGCCTAACTACAGTATGTTTTGAGTTGTTCTGAACAGTTGGCTTTCCCAAGGTTGATGGTTTTGCAAACTTAGTGTTCACCCTATTCCAATAGATTTCCTAAGCTCATTTTTTAAGGCAACAATAGTGAAGCTCTTATCCTGAATTTGGGCTTTGAGGGCATCAATGTCTGCCAACAAGGCGTTAGTTTGATTAATCAACTTGGAATTGGTCTCCTCTAAGTTCTTTCTTAAGGACTCATTTTCCCTTAGTAGGTTGGACACACATAGAGCCAGTTCAGCATTCCTAGATTTAAGTGTATCACTCATCTCATGACAATCACACTTATGCACATCTGAGAGTTGTAACTTTAGATTGCATATGGTTGAGTCTTTGTCCTGAATCTGGGTTTTTAAGTGGTTAATTTCAAAAAATTCTCGAAATTCTAGAAATTCCTGATTAATGCCAGGTTTTTCAGCATAAAAGCTTTCTTCCTTTTGTTGTATTGCAATTTCCAAGGAAATACAATGTTTTTCAAGAATTGAGTATTTGTTTGAAAGTTCATCATAAACCCTTTTTTCAATCATGTTATTAGCTTTAAAAGTTTTAGATTCAGGCTCAACCAAGACCGATTTCACAGTATTATGTTCAGAGTTAGGATCAAGTAGATCAGGTACATTAACACATGAATTACTTTGATCAGTTAAGGGTACCTCATCGCATGAAACCTGTTCATCTGAAGATATGTCATCAGTATTCACCACATGAATACCAGGAGTTGTCATGTAAACAGTTTCAACTTTTTCTGACTCTGAGTCTTTGAGATCAGTACAGTTGGCTTCATCCTCCTTTAATGCAACTGAAATTCTGCATTCGGCATCATTTATTTGTTCGACTGATCCATTGCTCGACCTATCACAATTTTCACATAACATAACTTGACACCCATTCAATTCATTCAGCTTGTCATTCTCTTGAGCAGCTTCCTTAATGTATATTTCCATATTACCCATAAGTTGAATAAAGGTGTTTCTAAACTCATGAATTTCCATTCCAGTGTGTTTTTTGAACGAAATTCCAGTCATGTCATGATCAAAATCGAGGAATATTCCCCGGATAAATGGTCAAATTGATCAAGATTACTTGAAGAGTCTGCATTAGAATCATCAGTTGAGAACTTCTCTTTGGTAATTTGAAACCTCGCTTGTTCTAAGTTAAGTAGCACGTTCTTGTCAAGGTGGGTAAATCGTGACGAAGGAAACATCGCTTGTTCGATCCATAGTTGTAGATAAAAGTAGTTTGAGGTGCTGATGAAGTAGTTGAAAGGGCTCAATGTTGCATTCCATTTGCCTTGCATCATTTGTCAATATCAAGAGTGACTCATTAGAATTTGACTCTGATTGTGAAGTGTTTTGATTATAAGTTGTTGAATCATCCAAGGTAGAACATTCTGAGTAGCAGCCTGTTTCATTATTCTGTGAGGTATCATCGAGTTCAAGCACTTTGGTGATTAAAGGATCAGTGATGTAAGACATTGTGTTGATGGATGTGTTTATGGATATTAGATATAAGTAACTTGCATCAATTCACCAAATTGTTATATGGACAAGTCGCTAACAAATCAACTCGCCAAGAACCATAACACCAAGTCGCTAAGAGTTAAGAAGACAAGTCGCTAATTTCCAAGTCGCTACGAATTTTGACAGCAAGTCGCTAAGCACCAAATCGCTAAGAAACTTAAGTACAAGTCGCTAACAAAATTGAAAGCAAGTCGCTACCTTCACCAAGTCGCTACCCGTAGTGGAGAATCCACTAAGTATACTGTTTGTCGGCTTGTCTCAAGAGACAAGTCGCTAGGACCAAGTCGCTATAAAAAAAGCACTACAACTCGCTACCTTTTACTGAAGCAAGTCGCTAAGATGAAATTCACTACGAGAACCAAGTCGCTACCAAGAAAAACTTCAAAAACACACTTTTCAATCCAAAACAAGCTCAACCACAGTGAATCAAGCTTACCAAATCAAAACCCAAGCACATACAATGATTCTAAACACAAGAGTACACCCAAAATTCAAACTTTAACACTAGAAATGACCCAAATGATGCAAAAACCATTAAACTTTTTCAAACTCAAAAACCATCTAAAAACCACTAGAAATCCAAGGATATGTAAGAGATGATCAAACCATGGCTCTTGATACCATTTGTAACATATTGAATTTCACAAACACACAAACAAACACAAATGAGGCGTATAATTTAGATGGTTTAGAGAGAGAAAGTGGGATATTCTAGAAAGAGAAACTCATGGAAGGTTAGATTCCAAATGAACATCCAACCCTCTCCCTTGTGGGGAGAGGGCTATTTATACAAACAATAACGCCCTCCTACGGGCTGTGGATCAGGCATACAATGGGTAAAGACCCGTCCTTCCTCCACGGTGTTGCACTAGACTAAACTAAGCTAATAACTGACTAACAACTAACATAATAAACGATATGTCTACGAGCTAACTTAAGCTAGATTATGCTTGGGGTGACCGATGCTTCACAGTAGAATTTCCAATTCCTAACAATCAAATATGGAAGGAGGAAGATCAAATCAAAGAAGACAAAAGAATATCGAAATCAAATCTGAACGAATAGGTCCAACCAAACGGAAGCCTAATGTCTACCCAAATCCTCACAGGCCATAGCCTAAGCTCTACAGGGTGAAGCCTAATCTCTGATACCATAATTGTAACACCCCAACCCGACACAGGTCAAAATGTCACATTATGGTGTCATACAAAGCATATAAACACAAGCGGAAGTCTTATTAAATAAAATACCAACTCATATAAACGAATGACTTCAAAATCAAATACATAATCCAACATGTCTAAAAGAAATGAAATATCAAAGCAAATGTTCTTTAAAATGAGTCGAAAATGATAAGGGAAACTAAGGTCGGTTCACTCAATGCTCCTAATCTCAGCACATCAAAGCCCAGCATCCCACTGGTTACCTGCCGCATGGAAAAGAAAATGCGGCTGAGCTTAAAAAACACAGTGAACAGATATGGCAAAACGAAAGCTAACCATAATAAAAATACAAAAATGAATCAAAGGAAACTGATAACGAAATCGTAATGAATGAGCGCAATGAGTCTATAAGGAACCTGCAGAACACAATATTAACAGATAACCAGAAGAAAATAAATCAAAGGAGACCAAAGCAAAACAGCGCATCAGCGAACGTATATAAGCACATATAAATAACTAAACATACAAGTACCGGAACATAAACAAATAGGAGTTGATAAGCAGTATCATAATCAAAACAAGTAACCAAGCAGTGTACAAGCATATCAGTTAGCGGATCAACTAAACATAAATATGGCAAAACAAATAAATAAGATAATCAGAAAATATATAGGCTAAGTTGAATTCTATAAGCAGGCGGAAACAACTGAATAGAATGTCAACATGGCAATTACACAAGTCAGATAATCAATAATTAATAAACAGAACGAATATCAAACAAGCAAAAATACCAACAGCAGTATAATCATGATAGTCACATGTATAAGGTAGGAATACTGAACGAACATCATAATTAAATGAAGTAATTGAACAAGAATATAGCATGGCAACTAAATAAGTCAACTAAACAGATAACATAAGTTGAATCCAATTCCATCATTAAACGGTAGCATGAACAGAAGTGTAAGCCTTGCAGATCAACAAGTCAGGTAAACATCAATTCCTATGTTGAACCAATATCATAAGCAACGGAAAATACCAACCAGAAGTACAAGCATGGTAGTCAAAATTAGCAGATAGGATTACTAATGATAATCATAGCCTACGGAAACAACTGAACGAAGGTATAACATGGTAAACAGATGAGTCAAATAGTCACATAATAGCATGGTAAATAGATAATCATATATTAGCATGGTAAATAGGTGAATCGAATAATCACATAATAGTATGGTAACAGATAGATCAAATAATCATATAATAGCACGGTAATCGGATGAAGTGGTAATCTGAAGTATAAGCTTGGTAGCCAACCGAAATGGAATGAGGGTATAACAAATCAAATGAACTGGAGTATAGTATGGTAGCCGGATGAATCACATAAGGATACTGAGTGAATGAGTAATCAGATGGAGAACTGAATAAAGTATGGCATAACAACCAGATGAATACGAATGTCAGAAGTGACATAGTCACAAAATCGGAATACTACCCACGAGCTCAAATACTAAAAGAGATACTACAATAGCCACATTTCATAATCCGTCAAATCAAAAGTGCACAAGGAGGGGAGACCTCTCAAGTACCAAATGGAGTAGCTAGCTCCCAAATGTGAGGGGGTGTATTGTACACACTCACCACATCACCAAAACTAAACAAAATACCTAGGAGGCATCCATACGCTCCCTGCAAAACAAATCAAATATACAAATGCCAGTTCAAGAATGTACATACGTATTCATAATGTCCAAGTGATCACATATATCATATCATATTAAAAGGGAACGTCGTGGACTAATCACACTGCCACAAATAGTGTCATGCCACTAGTGCATCAGTGACATGGTCATGGTACCTCCATGACTAGTTAGCTCGGGCAACTGAACAGAATGAATCATATCAAAGCATATCCATAATCATATCATATCCAAACAGATCATATCAACTGAACTGAATCATATCATAGCAAACGAGTAGTAACGGATATCATAACAAATGTCATAAAAAAACGGATAATAGATCGAATATCGTTACGGATGAAATCATATCAAATGAATCATATCAAAGGAATCATAGCAAATGGAATCATATCAAAGAGATCATATCAGACGGATCATATCAAATAGAATCTTATTAAAGAAAAGGAATCAAAGTCAAGTATCGAGAAGTCATGAGAATAAACCCTTACTGAGAAAGGGTAGAATATATGTACCTTAAACTGCAACTAAAAGCATATCAGAAACACAAGGATCGAAAGTTACTCCTTCTTTAGCGAATCTACACTAATTAATGATCGTCTTAATATTTAAGAACCATATCATAAGTTACTACTGATTCAGTACTGATTAATGTTCAGATTGACATATTTAGGTTTTTCCTGCTATTTATAGCAACTTCCCATATTTAGTAACTTTCCATATTTAGTAACTTTTCAAATTTGGTAACTTTGTATTTTTAGTAACTTTCCATATTTAGTAATTTTCTAAATTTAGTAACTTCTCATAATTAGTAACTTTGGTAACTTTAGGTGATGATTCACAATTAATCAACTTAGGGTTCACAAACGATATTAGGTTAACATATTACTAAAAATATCCGTCCTAATGTTTCAAAAGTAATTAAAGCCAAAACACATTATTAGGGGTTAAGCTATACCCAAAACCTTGACTTAGGTTGTATATAAGATTTTATCACGTTCAGGTCCCAGTTTCTTATGATTTTAATTGCCTAACAAAAGAGCTCAAATAATTCTGAGAAAATTCACAGGTGTTCCCATATCAGTTAGGTAAGTTCACAAATTTTTGCAGATTTTATTTAAGAGCATAAGTATGGTTTAAAATTCATCTTTCCAGACCTATCCAGAAAGTTAACTGCAGGTACACCCCGAAAGTTTATGTTTATTAGACCCACTTGAACAATTCAGAAAAATCCCCAAAAATTCACAGAAGCCTCACATAACCTAAAACTCATCGCTGTAAAAGGAGAGCTCTTAACTCCTTGTGGTTTGAAAATCAAAAGTCAAAAATATCGACTGATTTTAAGTTCCTAGAATTCAGATTTGACACATGATCCCATAAAATTTAAAAGCGTGACTAATACAACTCCAAATCACTCCAAACCAATTGAAAAACTTAATTAAGACATTAAACAAGGTTTACAAGCAACGGACCAATATTATACACTTATGAAACTCATTTTATAATGCACACAATTTCGACTACAATACTGTCCAGATCCAAACAGCAACACCTAAACCCTAATTCCTTTTATCTTTTGACCCGATTAATACACGATCAATTATACATGTTTTATATATTTATATGCCTCATATGTTATAGCAAAAACAGAAAACGATGATAGTTTACCTTTTGAGGTCGGATTCAAACGGATGAAACAAGGATCAAGGAAAAAAAATTATAACTCATGATCAAACCACCAACGATCACCCCTAGGTTTAAACCAACGATCAACAACACAAGGGTTATACTACAAACGATCACCAATACCAGATTCTACCTCTTGCTACCCTTCGCACCTTATGATCTTGGAGAAAAATAGATGCCGCTTCTTTTGTTTTTGGGTTTTAGGGTTTGTGGGAGTGGGAAAAATGATATACGGTTAAGAAAAATAAAAGGAAGGATAGGGATGTGCTGAGTATTTTGGGGTGGGGGGAGACTAGTTTTTTTTTTTTTTTTTTTTATTTTATTTTAATGGGTTTATTAAATTCTAGTTGGCATTGGGGTATATGGGTTTAAATAAGAAAATTAAGCCCAAAATATATTTTTAAACAAATTGGCCCAATGTTACATTTATATTACTATTTATTTATTGAACTTATGGTATAATTAAAGTAGATAATTAAAAAGTTAATCTGAATTCTAGGGCGTTATAGAAACAATATCTGAGAAAAATTCTAAAGCTTTTTAGGTTCGACAAGCAAACAAAATGAGTTAGTACTCCACTCGATTCTCTATTTAAGATTAGTGCTGCCATGTCACCAAATATGATGTAAAGAACGCATACATGGAGAAAGTACCTTATGCAATTGATGTCGGTAGCTTACTGTATGTTATGATATGTAGTCGACCGGATATTAGTCATGTTGTTGTGATGGTGAGCAGGTATATGCATAACCCTATAACAAGACATTGGCAAGCTATTAAATGGATATTGCGGTATATCCATACGATGTAGGGTTTGTATTCGAACATGGAAGTAGTAAGTGGGTAGAAGGATACTGTGATTCAGACTATTCCAGAGACTTAGACAAGCGAAGATCTACGACAGGATTTGTATTTACTCTGGCAAAAGCTCCAATTAGTTGGAAGTCTACCTTACAGTCAACTACTTCTTTGTCAACTACGGAAGCAGAGTATATAGCTATTACTGAGACTGTAAAGGAATCAATTTGGCTTCAAGGGTTGCTCAGTGAACTTGGAATCAAACAGAAATTTGTCATGATGCATTCTGATAGTCAGAGTGCAATTCATTTAGCCAAGAATCAAGTTTATCACGCAAGGACGAAGCACATTGATGTCCGGTATCATTTCATACGAGAGATACTGGAATAAGGTGGAGTTAGAATCTAGAAGATCCATACTTCTAAGAATCTCACAGATATGCTGACTAAAGTAGTAGATGGGATCAAGTTCAATTATTGTTTGGACTTGATCAATGTTGTGAAAAGTTGAAGATTGGTTTGAAGACTCCACCAACGATGGTTGACGACAAGATTGAAGAACTTATATTAGCCAAGGTGGAGATTTGTTACTCTATGGCTCATATTCAATGAATAAGTTTGCATTCAATGAATCACAAGCAAGTGGATTACAAGTGGTAGGATGCAAGTAGTAAGAAGAATCTTTCGAGCAACTTGGTAGCACTCTTGAAAGGCTATAAATGGAAGCATTTGCCTTTGAATTTAACACACCAAAACGCACATACAAGCAATCTTGTAGTGTTCTTAGTTTCTTTCTTAATTTCTAGTTGTAGTTTGTAAAATGTTTCTATAGTTTGAGAAATATAAGTTTGTTGGTGTTACATTCTCTTTTTCTTTTAGTATTGTCTAATTTTCAATAAGCTAGTTTGAGGTATACTTGTGGGTTGAAACATTCACATTTTTTACCTAATTGGTGAGATATTATCGCAATTATTCCACAACATAGATGTGTTTACAAATGTCACTAAAGGGATGGTTTCTTCATAAGCCGGCTTTATAATTTTATAAATTCGTTAATGTGATAATGATAGGTGGAGGCGTCAGTGTCACATACGTTGTTGTGATGTTGTCGATGGCATTAGACTAGCAGAGAATACGGCAACAATGTATGATAGTATGTGTATTTTTTTTGTCAAATATAATTGCAAGTTACATTATAATAAAGTTACTCTATATGTATGACAGAATATGTGTGTATTTTTGTCAAATATAATTGCAAGTTACATTATAATAAAGTTACTCTATATGTTTTATATGACAGTAAGGTGGTGTTTGTTTTTCGTTAAGAGGCTCTTAACAGCCTCTTAATCTGAACCGCTTCGACGCGGTCGACATTTTGGTCGTTCGGATCGTTTGTTTTTTTCTTCTCGTTCGACGCGTTCGAGGCGGAAGATCTTAATGGTCAGACTTGAGAGGGGTGTCGAACGCTCTCTTGTTGCCTCTTGCGACACAAAAAAGACAAAAAAAAAAATTAGTGCGAGCAAGCAAATGTGCGGTTCAAACATGAGTTTTTTTTTCCGTTCGAGATCGGTCGATTCAGACATTTACGCCTCAGTTGATTCGGATGTGCGGTTCGATTGATTGAGCCTCTTAAAAAACAAACACCACCTAAGAGAAAAATGTTTTGTGACAATTCATTAATTTATTGATCAATCAGACAATTCAATTACAAAATTGAGTCTTTTTATTGGTTAATAAAAATCAAAAATTAGTTTGATCAAATTTTTGATAAATTCGTTGAAATTGAAAAATTTTGGTGGAGAAAAAAAAATGAAAACACGCATGGCTTTGTGAGCTTAATATTTTTATTTGGGACTTAAGTGTAAATAAATATTATATTTTGATTAGTTAATAGAATTTACTATCAAACATTAAACTTTAAAAAAAAATAAATAAATAAATAAATAAACTAATCTCAAATCTAATTTTAAGGACCAAGTGTAAAATCCTCGATTTCCATTTTTTTTTTATATTTTACAAAAACTCGTATCGTATTTACAATCAAAATTGATTTATGTGTAAAGTTGTGCATGATAAATAATAAAAACATTTTAAAAAGGTTACTTGTGTAAAAACACTTTATCAAACATCCTATAGATAACACAAATTAAAAGGGTCTTCTGCCAAAGCATACGTGACAATTCCGATGTCTCTCTTTATCTTAGTAGCGATCATATCGGTGTCTTCATTTTTTCTTCTGAGATTGTACAAAAAGAACCCAAAAAATGAAAATCTGCCTAAAGGGTCTTTGGGGTACCCTTTGATAGGAGAGACATTTAGCTTTCTTCAAGCACAAAAGAAAGACCAAGGCCCAGAATGGATCAACGACCGGGTTAAGAAACATGGAACTGTATTCAAAACATCCCTTATGGGTGCACCCACGGTGGTCATCGTAGGTCAGTCTGGCAACAAGTTCATCCTTGGGTCCGAAGAAGATGTTCTCATTGCGAAACAACCCAAGACTTTATCAACTATAGCTGGAAAGTATAATATTTTTGAGCTAACCGGATCAAGGTACTTTTTTTTTTCCTCTTTGTTATATTTTTCTATATGATCAAAATTTCGCTCGATCATGTGTAAGTTTTTTCTTCTAATGTGTATCCGTCTTTGGCTAGCAATTATACCGGGACCTGGCCACCTAGGGATACTTTATGGCTTTGTTACACGACCTTTTGTGTGTCACAAAGCCATTTTTCTTAGAGCACACTTTTATGTTGATTCTAAACGAGTTCTTGATCGAGCAGGTACCAGTTAATCAAAGGAGCATTATCCAGTTTCATGAAGCCAATAAGCCTTAAAACTAATATCAAACGAATAGACGAATTAATCACTAGTTTATTCCTAAAATCAACCTCAAAAACCGACATCATCCCAACCGTCAACTTCATGAAACACCTCACATTCAATATCGCATCTTCAGTCCTTTTTGGCATTCAAAACGAGATTCTAATCGGTGAACTCAGTAACGATTTTACGATTGCTTTCAAAGCAGTTTGGTCACTTCCTTTGAATATTCCGGGTATGGCTTATTGGCATGGTATGAGGGCAAGATCAAGAATAATTGATCGGTTGATACCAATTATTCAGAAGAAAAGGGAGGATCTTCGTGAGGGAAGAGTAAATGCGGATAGTGATATTTTATCGAGCTTGATTGATGTCAAAATGCAGAATGAGGATGTGATTAATGAAGAGATGATTGTTGATAATTTTGTTACTTTGATGATTGCTAGCCATGATACTTCCGCGATTCTGTTGAGTTTAATGGTTTGGAAGATGTCCAAAGTTCATGAAATCCATCAAAGCATATTTGAAGGTACTTGAATAACCTTTATAGCTAATACAAATGTCAAAATGCATCATTATATAACGTCAAGCATATTATTGTTAAACTTTTTTGTTTTTGCAAATGAATTGACAACTATGTTCAAATGATCACTAGAACAAATGGAGATACAAAAAGAAATAAAAGGAAGGGAAGATCAGAACTTGACATGGGGAGACATACAGAAGATGAAATATACATGGCGAGTTGCACAAGAATTAATGAGGATCATCCCACCAGTCTTCGGGAGCTTTAGAAAAGTCGTAAAAGATACTAGTTTTGACGGGTTCAATATCCCGAAAGGATGGCAGGTAGTAACATACATATCTCACATTTTTGTAAAAAGTAGTCCTACGGATCTGACATATAAACTGCATTTTAGGTATTTTGGTGTGCATACAATACACATATGGACAATGATATATTTGTGAATCCAAAGGAATTTGATCCATCTCGCTTTGAAACCAATGGGTCGAAGCCAATTCCTCCGTATGCTTATATACCATTTGGAGGTGGACAACATGCGTGTATAGGGAACGAGTTTGCAAGGGTGGAAACGTTAATCACGGTACATAAGCTCGTGACTATGTACGAATGGTCGCTCGTATATCCCGATGAAGTGATCACAAGACAACCTATGCCGTATCCATCCATGGGTCTCCCAATCAAGGTCACATCAAGAAGTGCCACAGCTAAAATCGACTAGTTACATGCAAACATGTTTGTTGACGTTTTCATACTAGATCTGTAAAACTGTAGTGTTTATGTTTTTGGTCGAACGAGCAGAGAAGTGTAACAACGTCGTCAGTAGCTTTAAAAACATTTATCTTTTTTAAAATGTCTAAACAAAATATGTAACATAAAAAGGTGACCTCACACATGTTCTATCACACAATGTCAATTCATGTGTCACTAGCTGTAGTCATGTTGCTCATCTATGTTTTTAAGAATGTGTGAGTTATCCACACCCCTAGGGAGGGTTTGCAATGATTGGACGCAATGATTGGTTGCTCATCTATGTCAATTCTATGTTTTTAATTATGTTGATTGAATTTTAATCTTAGTCATTGATTTCTTTTTAAATAGATGTTGGAGATGAGTCCCTTGGTATCCTCTAATACAATTTATATTAGTTTGTTTTATATTAAACAAGTGTTGAGATTAAAATTCCATCAACATAATTTTCTTATTAACTCGTTGACATACAATAAAATTTGAAGTCCGGCCTTTGTATCTTTTGTAGGTTGAATGACAAATAAAGAGTAAACTACGGGGTTTGCCCAAAGTTTCATTTGTCCTCCTTAAAAGTTTAAAATTGTATGAACAGTCTCAATCTTTACAAAAAATAACACTCGTGGTCCTTTTTTTAACTGTTAGGTGGATTCCGTTATCATTTACACGTTAGCTCTTTTCGTTAACGATCGTTGCATCATCTATTTTACATAATAACGGCCGTTTATAATTTAAAGTTTTTCGACTTTAGGTACGTTTTTATACGTTCTTATACGTTTTTATCCGTTTTCGTCCATTTTTATACGTCTTTATCCATTTTCGTCCGTTTTTATACATTTCGCCCGTTTTGCTTACGTTTTAATAAGTTTTTACCCGTTTTCATATGATTTTATACGTTTTTATTCGTTTTATACGTTTTCGACCGTTTTCTTACGTTTTCTTATATTTTCATATGTTTTGTCCGTTTTTCTTACGTTTTTATCTGTTTTTATACGTTTTCGTCCGTTTTCATACGATTTCATCCGTTTTATCCGTTTCCGTCCGTTTTATATGTTTTAATTCATTTTTAATACGTTTCATACGTTTTTATCCATCTTTATACATTTTCGTCCATTATAAGTTTTTGCCCGTTTTCTTACGTTATCTTACATTTTCATACGTTTTTGTCCGTTTTTATACGATTTCGACCGTTTTTATACGTTTTCTTACGTTTTCATACGTTTTTATCCCTTGTTATACGTTTTCTTACACTTTCATACGTTTTTATATGTTTTCATTTGTTTTTTTATGTTTTCATACGTTTTTATCCGTTTTATACCTTTTCAGCGTTTTTATCCGTTTTTATACGTGTTCACCCGTTTTCTTATGTTTTCATACGTTTTCTTACATTTCACGTTTTTTTTTGTTTTTATACGTTTTTGTCCACTTTTATACTTTTTTTTACGTTTTCGTACCTTTTTATCCGTATAAAAATATAAGAAAACGTATAACAACGGATAAAACCAAATAAAAATTGATGAAAATGTATAAAAACGGACAAAAACGTATGAAAATGTAGGAAAACGTATAAAAACGTAAGAAAATGGGCGAAACGTATAAAGACGGACGAAACGTATGAAAACGGATAAAAATATGTTTGAAAACGTAAGAAAACATATAAAAATGGATAAAACTTATAAAAACGTAAAACGTATAAGGACAGACGAAAACTTATAAAAACAGAAAAAAAATGTATGAAATTATAAGAAAACAGGTGAAAACGTATAAAAACGTTTGAAAACGGATAAAAAAGTACAAAAACGAATAAAAACGTAAGGAAACGGATGAAGACGTATAAAAACGAACGAAAACGTATAAAAACGTACCTAAGAGTCGAAAAACTTTAAATTGTAAACTAACGTTATTATCGTGGTTCTAAAAGGCATGCCATGGCGGCGCAAGGCGCTGATAACGCGTGAGGCGTGACCTCCGTGTTACAAAATAGACCAAGGGGTCGACAGATGAGGCAGGAAAATGCACGATAAGACGCGCTAAGACGTGAGGCATGGAGGGTTTTTTTTATTCAACTCAAAATTTTTTAATTTTTTGTTAAATGAAGAATATTACATGTAAGGATCATTTCTTAAGCTTATGCATTATGTACAACGCTTTTTGTAAATTTGATATATGTGAAATATTATATAAATATATAATATTTTAATATTTTGTGCCGTCTTATGCCACCCTTTAAAAACGAAAAAGTTTCTTATTGGTCGGTAAGGCGTGAGGCTTGGTCATGCGGCTACACAACGACTCGCGCTATATATAACATTGGTTATTATAAAGAATATGCGATGCAACGGTCGTTAATCAAAAGTGTTAACGTGTAAATGATAACGGAATCCACTTAACACCAATTAAAAAAAGGACCACAAGTGTTATTTTTTGCAAAGATAAAGACTGCACATGAAACTTTAAACTTTTAGTGACTACAGATGTAACTTTATGCCAACCACGGACAATCCATGTAATTTAATCAAAAATAAATAAATATCCTATATATTGTATCATTGTCAAACTAGTAGCAGGTAAACACAATGTTCTAAAAGGCGCGCTAAGGCGCCGTCAAGGTGCGAGGCATGGCTTCGACGCCACGAAATGGACCAAGGCGCGAGATCTAGGCGTCGTGTGAAAAGGCGTGGGATAAGACCGAAAAAGGCGTGAAAATACGCACCTTTTGGTAAGGCGTGACGCCATTTTTAGAAGCATTTAGGAGATTTACGGATCTGGGATTGAATTTCTAGTATTTGGAGTATTTCCTTCTTGAGCCTCGTAATTTCAAAACCTAATTTCTACTTTGGCTTCGTATTTAGGCCTGGCTATTTGGAATTTGAGCATTAGTATTTAAAATTTCTCTTAAAAAATGATATAAAATTATAAATAAATAAATCTATTAATATTTTTTTGCCGTCTTAAGCACGCCTTAAGAAATGCAAAAGCTCGTAAGGCTTGAGGCGTGGTTGTGCCGCCACGCCACACTTCACGCCTTTCAAAACATTAGGTAAACACAATGTTCTTAATCTTTTTTTTTGTCTATAAAAAACTAACAAATCCATACGAAATACATACATTAAAGCCAAATTCCAACGCTTAAAATAAAAATGCAAGTGTAAATCATCCAATATTTGCTATATTATATATATATATATATATATATATATATATATATATATATATATATATATATATATATATATATATATATATATATATATATATATATATATATATATATATATATATATATATAATCTAGATCAAATAAGATCAAACTTAAAGTTGTTAAAATGAGATCCAACTAAAATTTGACAATCGACACTCTCTTTACAACAAAAATAATTTTTTTATTAACTACAACTAAAATTGTAAAAGTTTCGATAGATTTCTTTTTAAAATTTGCGAAACCTAGGTGATACACTTTGGTTAGAAGTGTAATATGTATCAGGTTTTTGTATGTGTATCAGATTTTGAAATATTTATTAGTGTAATGTGTATCACTAATCAAAACTCATGTATCATTTGGTTATTAGTTGCTAAAATGTTAATTTTTATTAAAATATTGTTTTCATGTGTATTATTGCTAAAATTGTTATTTATAAATGTTTTAATGGTTTTTAGACTTGATCTTATTTTTACAACTTTAAGTTTGATCTCATGTTAACTCTCCCTTATATATATATATATATATCGGGACACTCAAAAAAGAATATTTATATAGTTAATGTATCAATACTAAAGTATATAAAAATAGATCAAAACTTAAAGTTGTAAAAAAAGATCAAATCTAAAAACCACTAAAACATTTATAAATAACAATTTTAGCAATCATACACAAAAAATAATATTTTAATACAAATTAACATTTTAACAACTAATAACCAAATGATACATGAGTTTGGATTAGTGATACACACAATAATGAATATTCAAAACTTGATACATACAAACTTACTCGACAACAATTGAAAGTTTGAGGTTAGTATAATACAAAAAGGGTTATAGTACAAAAGTTACTAAAGTTTAAAAAATTTGTCCTAAGGTAATATAGTTTCATTTTGTTCACCTAGGTTTTGAACTTTGAAACTTTGTTCACTCAGATGTTGAACTTATAAAAGTGAATGTTAAGGTTATTGAACTTTGAATTTTTTTCACTCGAGTTCTGAACTTATCAAAAATATACATAAGTTACTCGGGACTAACACTATTTTGAAGTGTATGTTCGAAAGTTTAGTAACCTAGTGAACAAAATGAAACTATATTACCTTAGGACAAATTTTTAAACTTTAGATCTCAACCCTTTTAAAAAAACCTAAAACTTTAAGTTGTGATAAAAATTATTTTATTGTAAGGAGAGTATCTCTGTCAAATTTTAGTTCGATTATCTTTGATCTAGATCTATATATATATATATATATATATATATATATATATATATATATATATATATATATATATATATATATATATATATATATATATAAAGGGTAAAGTTAAAATAAAAGACAAATATCAGGAAAAGAATAAAAATATTTGTTTTTTAATTCTCCAAAATTCCAAAAAATTCCACAAGATCGGGTATGTTGGTGCATAAAGTTTTTGTGAAAACATTTTTATAATTTTGAGTTTTGATCGTTTTTTAATGCACAAAAGCAATTTTGATCTTAAAAATATTTTCATGCACAAAATTTTAAATTGTTTTAGTTTGATCTTGCAATGTTATTTTGATGAAAAAGTCAAAGAAGTTGGGTGCAAAACCAATTTTATGCAAAAAATGATTTATTACATGACGTATTTTTCATAATTTTTTTTGTAAAAATATCCACTTTTACAAAAAGTCTTTCACAACTTTTCATGTATCATCATACCCGATCTTGTGGAATTTTTGGAATTTTTAAAATGTTTTTGAAAAAAATATTTTTATCTTTTACGGATATTTGTCTTTTATTTGATCTTTATCAAAAAATTAAGATAAAGAACCTCGATTATAAAATGACGTATATCACTTACATTAAAAATTATCTTTATTTTCAAATTAAAATATCTTTTTATCTACTTATTTATATTATAATCTAATTTCACCATATTTTCTAAATTTTATACTCTTAATTCAACATCCATTTTAATATATTTTTTATGAGTTTTAGTTTTATATTTTTAGTGGGTTTATTTTATTTTAATTAATTTTTCTTTCCTTTAACCTTTATCATTTATTTCAATCAATATAATCTTGATTCGTCAAAATCATATACTTTTGGGGTGGTGTTTGGCGCGTAAAGAGATGCGAGGGTATTTCTTATCATGAATAATGATGTTAAGGAAAGCTACAGACTGATTACAGGTAACCCAAACAAACACTTCAATTGCTACATTATCGGATTCGTTTCAGTGTGAAATAGATTACTCAACGGTGTTGAACACATATAAGCTATCTTATCCCCGTGCATGCATGAGTGCCGGCTAGTATATATATATAGGGAGGTTAATGTGAGATCAAGCTTAAAGTTGTAAAATAAGATCAAATCTAAAAACAACTAAAACATTTATAAATAACAATTTAGCAATCATACACAAAAAATTATATTATAATACAAATTAACATTTTATTAACTAATAACCAAATGATACATGAGTTTGGATTAGTGATACACGATACACATTACTACTAATAAATATTCCAAACCACGATCTACATCTAAAGCACGATACACATTAAACTCTAATCAAAGTGTATCACCTAGGTTTCAATAAATTTTAAAAAGAAATCTATCGGCTACTTTATAATTTTAGTTTAGATAAATAAAAATTATTTTTATTGTAGAGAAATCTCTTTGTCAAATTTTAGTTCGATCTCATTTCAACAACTTTAAGTATGATCTTATTTGATCTGATTCTATATATATATATATATATATATATATATATATATATATATATATATATATATATATATATATATATATATATATATATATATATATACTACTTATAAAGCATGCATATCACAACCAAAACCCAACCTCCATCTTTAAGATTCGATACACCGTACTTATATCCAAGCATAAATTTACATACTAAACCAACATCCAGATCCTAAAATTACAAAACAACCATCATCCAATCCTAATGAACCAATACAACAAACATCCACAATCCATTTCTATTTACTTCTCTTTATATTTTTATTTAAAAAACACACTTACACCACTCTCATCTAGAAACTCTAATCCCACCAAACAAAACACTCACACAATAAAACTCTCACAAAAACCTACACTCATAAAAAAACTACACAATAAAAACTCTCACCAAACCAAACCCTACTCGCACTCTCCCACCGCCGCATACAGCGTACTGGCGCCACCACCATCTCAGCGCCACCACCCCTCTGGCTTTTTAGTGCGTTTTTTGTTAAATACGCGTTTTTGTCTTTAAAAAAATAGATCCGTAATTTTTTTTGTTAAATTCGCGTTTTTTTGGTCTTTAAAAAAATAGATCCGTAATTTATTTTGTTAAATACGTGTTTTTTGGTCTTAAAAATATTAGATCCGTATTTTTTTTAATAAATACTGTTTTCATCATCTACGTTTTTAAAATGTTCTTTTGATAAATATCGTTTTTGTATTTAAAAAATAGATCCATAATTGTTTTTGTTAAATCGCGTTTTGGTCTTTAAAAATAGATCCGTAATTTATTTAGTTAAATCGCGTTTTGGTCTTAAAAATAATAGATTCAAACTTTTTTTGTTAAATACGCGTTTTTTGGTCTTAAATAATAGATCCGTATTTTATTTTTAATAAATACGCGTTTTTTTGTGATAAAAAAATAGTTACGTAATTTTTTTCCATAAATATGCGTTTTGTAGCTTTTTTTTTAAATCTATATTTTTTTGTGTAGATCTATTTTTATTTTCATAAATATCCGATTTTATTATTAGATCTATTGATTTTTTATAGATCTATTTTTTTTAAAGTTTCGTATTTTTTAAGTTTTTTATAAAAAATCCGTATTTTATTTTTATTTTTTTATACAACCGTAAGTTTTAATTTTTTTTAAAGATCCAAATTTTTTCTAGATCTCTTTTTTTTAAAATACGTATTTATTTAATTACTATTTTTCTAATATCCGTAATTTTTTAGATCTAATGTTTTATTTGTAGATTTATTGATTTTTTTGTAGATCTATTTTTATTTAAATATATCCGTATTTTTTTTTGACAAATCTATTTTTTTTAAAAGTTTTTTTAGATATATTTTTATTTGTAAAAATCCGTATTTTTTAAATTTTTTATCCGTAATTTTATTTAAATATCCGTATTTTTTTAATTTTTTATAAAGATCCATAAGTTTTTTATTCTATAGATCCGATTTTTTTTGTAGATCTAATGATTTTAAGTTTGTAGATCTAACATTTTTTATATTTTTTGCGTACGCCACTCTTGGGACAAATTACTCCAACAATAGCGGAATCATATTTATTGCAGAAATAGTATCCTTTATTTTTAAATTGTTGTTAATATTTCTTATAATGGTTATTGTTAATGTTAATATCAATATCATATGTAAATTGTTTTAATATTTATTGTGTAAATTTAGTTATAATAAAGTTTACGTCTTAAATTTTGTTATAAAGTTATTGAGTAGATTAGATTATTAATTTTATAGTGTAAATATTGATATGAAGTTTATAGCATAAATTTGTCATGAAGTTTATTATAAACTTTTTATAAAATTTATAGCGTAAATGTTGTCATAAGTATAGAGTGTAAATGTTGTTACAAGTTTATAGTGTAAACTTTGTTTTAAAGTTTATGATGTAAATATGTTGTAAAATTTATAATGTAAATTTTGTTATAATGTTTATGGTGTAAAATTTTGTTACAAGCTTTTAGTGTAAACTTAGTTATATAAAGTTTATTATGTAGATTTGTTATAATGTTTATTGTGTAAATTTGTTATAAAGTTTATTGTATAAATTTTCTTATATGCTTTATTGCGTAAATTTGTTATAAAGTTTATTGTATAAATGTGGATATAAAATAGTTGAAATTCAAATTTTTTGGAATTTTTTGAAAGTTTAAACTTAGAACTTTGATGTATTTTGAAATTTTTAGAAACTTGAAATATTTTGAAATTGTATGAAATTTGAAATTTTAAAGTTTGAAATATTTCAAATCTTTTTGAAATTTCAAATATTTTGAAATTTTAATTAGTGAAATTCAAAATTTTAAAATTCGTTTTTAATAAAATTTTAAACTTTGATTTTTTTTTGAAATTTGAATTTTTTAAAATTTAGAATTATTGACTTTGATTTTTTTAATTTGAAATAGTTTTTAAAATTATTTTGAAAAGTTGGAAATTTTTTAATATTTTGAAAAGTTGGAAAAAGTTGGAAAAAGTTTGAAAAAGTAGGAAAAGTTGGAAAAGTAGGAAAAGTTGAAATTTTTACTTTTTAATATTTTGAAAAAGATGAAAAATGTTAAAAAGTTATAAATTGAGTTTTTAATAAAATTTAAACTTTGATTATTTTTTTAAAGTTTCTTTGATAAATTTTGTTGTAATTTATTGTTATTTTGTTGTGTAATTATATTTGTATACTTTATTGTGTAATTTATTTTATCGGTTTATTATAAGTTTCTTTGTGATTTTAGTTATTTGAATTATTTGTATTTTTGTCCTAATTTGTTGCTTTAAAAAGAAACCATTGTTACTAACAAAGAAAGGAAAATTTCTTTACAAAGAAAACCGAGTCTAACATTGATTTCGAAAATGTTGTCATTAAAGGTTTAAAAAGTAGATCTTGCATGTAGCTTTTTAGGTCTGTGTCTCGAGACTCAAACTAGATTTAATGTTTGAATTCATTGGTATATATGAAAGATACTCCCATCACATGTCCTTACATTATTGTCATAAAATGATTCATACATATGAACACATGGCCTTTGATAAGCTTACATTTCTATTCTTATATTTTCATTTAATGCTATTAAATGTTACAGTTTGCTTTCAAAACAAATATTACTCGTACATTTCTCTTCTTATATTTTCATTTAATGCTATTAAATGTTATATTTTAGCTTCAAAACTAATAGTACTCATATAAAATCAAATTGCAACGTTTGGATATTGGGTCTTTAGTTGACTTGACTGAGTTCAGGTTCTCGATTCTGACTTTTTGCTCAAAACAGGTTCAAAGGGTATAATGAGTTCTGGCTTTTCGCCAGTGCATGTGCAAATGCAAAAGGATGTTATAATTTATAAGGAGAGGGGGTGGTGGCTGTCACCCAGTCTTGCCAGCAGCTTCAATCAAAACATTCACGTCAAATCTCCATTTTCACTGTATACACCACAAAGTGGAGGAGTGGTCACCAATTTCTACCGATTTTTTTTTTTTTTTTTTTTTTTTTTCATACATAAAGAGGTAATATTTGGTTTTAAAGGTAAATTTTTTTTTTTAAGTCATTTAAGTATTGTTTGGTTCCAACGTTCAAAAGCCAATCAAACATCACATTTCACACTCGGCTTGGTACCACGATTTTGGTACCCGATTTTACATCTTCGAAGGCGGCGGTATTCACCGCTCGGGTAAGAAATGCCAATCACTACCGTCCTTGGCTCCACTCTCTCTGGGGTGATATTCACGTCATATTTTTTAATGAATGCATAAAATTTGTGCATTCGTTTATTGTCTGGTCTATTGCTGTGTCTGCACTAATTATGGTGTGTCCATAAAAATGTGGTGTAAGTATCAATTTCATAATTTATAGGTAAAAGCATGACAACGATAAAAACATTGTTATGAATTATAATTAGATTTTATACTTACAAACATAAAAAAGCAGTATGAAATTTGATAACTTTCACATTGTTGGAAAATTAAAATAAAACCACGTATTAAACCATGAATTGACATCGTCATGTTATTAGTATATATAACATAACCATACATCAACGTAACTACATGTGGTAAGATGGCGAGTTAGGCGGCTCAAGCAGCATGATCAAATGAGCTGGGAATCCTAAGCATTATACAGATTGACGTACGCGAGGCTTTAAATGGATCGGGGATAAAATAAGCGGCTTTAAATATTGAAAGTAGTTTAAAAAAATATCTCATGTTCATCTATCAACCATAACTAATAAACTAAACTTTATTTCTAAAATCACATAAAAAAAGCTATAAAAATTGAAACGAGCAAAGTTATGTCTCCATATATCGCTTTACAAAGTTAAAAACATTGATTGAACAAAAGTGAAAGAAACAACTTTACAAATTTTGCATATGGACAGTTTTTGCCACCTTTAATCGTAACAACTAAAATTATGCTTAAGCTGTTGCTTGACAATTACATTTTATACCTATGTAGAGAAAAGAAACCGCACACGTATATCTTGAAAGCGATACACATAAATAGATTGGCGTTAAGGAATTTCCTAAAACTATACATAACCGCGGTATTCAACCATGGCCCAAAATACGATTATTCAAAAGAATTCACTAATGCTAAAATTATAGTCTTTAGAGAAAAAAATTACAAGCCGCCAAAATTTTGTGTCAAAAACTAGTACCCATTCATGCTGGAGTCTTGAATCATGCCGCTAGAAGCCATGCGAAGATTATGTAGCCTCTGGTGCACCGTGCTGAGGATGTAACCCTCACAATACTGGTTGTCGAAATAAAATTAATCGCGTCTTATAATGAGCATGAAAATCTAGACGTTTATGCTGTGAGGCTAGAAACAGATGCCGCTTTGAGCGCGGATCTTTCGTCCCCTATATATATATATATATATATATATATATATATATATATATATACATATATATATATATATATATATATATATATATATATATATATATATATATATATATATATATATATATATATATATATATATATATATATATAGGGAGAGTTAACGTGAGATCAATCTTAAAGTTGTAAAATAAGATCAAGTCTAAAAAACCTTGAAACATTTATAAATAACAATTTTAGTAATAATACACATAAAAATAATATTTTAATACAAATGAACATTTATCAACTAATAATAACCAGATAATCATGAGTTTTGATTAGTGATACACACGATACACATTACACTCTTAAATATTCCAAAGCACGTCTGGCATTCACACTTCTAATCAAAGTGTATCACCTAGGTTTACAGTAGATTTTAAAAGAAATCTATCGAAACTTTAACAATTTAGTTAGGTTAATAAAAATTAAATTTTGTTGTAAGGAAGTCGTTTGTCAAATTTTAGTTGGTTCTCATTTTAACAGACTTTAAAGCAGATCTTATTTGATCCGATCCTATATCTATATATATATATATATATATATATATATATATATATATATATATATATATGGATATATAGATCAAATAAAAATACAAATCCAGGTAAAAAGATAAAAGATTTTTTCAAAAAAGTTCTGAAAAAATCCCAAAAATTCCACAAGATCGGGTATGATGGTGCGTGAAAAGTTGTGAAAAACTTTTTCTACAAAACTAGATATTTTCGGAAAAAAATTATGAAAAAATACGTTTAAGCATTAAATCGTTTTTGTCACGTCAAAATTGGTTTTGGCGACTCTTTGACTTTTTCATCAAAATAACGTTACGCATCAAACTAAACAAATGAAAATTTTGTGCATCAAAAATTTTTGTAGATCAAATTAGATTTTGTATGCATTAAAAACGTGTCGTAACTCAAAATTATAAAAATGTTTTCACAAAAGTTTTATCACTAACCATCGATCTTGTGGATTTTTTGGAATTTTGGAGAATTTTCAAAAAAAAAATCTTTTTATGCTTTTCTAGGATTTGTCTTTTATTTTAACTTTACTATATATATATATATATATATATATATATATATATATATATATATATATATATATATATATAGAGAGAGAGAGAGAGAGAGAGAGATAGAGAGAGAGTGAGGGATCAGTGCTGATTTTTTTTTAATTCGATGCTGGATGTCACGCATTAATCACGGATAATAATTCAGATCTGATCTCAGTAAAAAGTCGAGATACAACATAACATTAGCATGTGCTGGAATTTGACCATGTAACGATTTTTTGATTTTTTCCTTTTGACGATCCTTACTATTGCTATCTTCTTTCATTTTTATTTTTAGGATTTTATGAGCACTTTTTTGTTTTTGATTATGAGTCCTGTCATGATATTAACGATATTATGAGGCTTCTACGTGATATTAACAATTTTACTTAAAATCAACATCTTTTTATTACGATATTAAGAAAGAGTTACGGTGATATTAAAAAATTTAACTTTGATATTAAGAAAACATGTAAAAAGTAAGCTGTGATATTAACAATTTCTTAAAAGTTATTTTGATATTAGAAAAAACTTTATATCAACGCTATTTACACGTCTCTTTCTAGCGCTTGGTGAAATATTGATAGCGCTTAGGTAACTCTTTGTTAGCCTTCTACTTGTAGTGATATTAAAAAGCGATAATTACGGTGATATTAACAAAATTCATAATATTATTACCTTTTAACCATGAAATGATTTTTTGAAGATTTTCAATGATTCTTGTAAATTATTGTCATCTTTCTTTTTTAATTTTTTCAGATTTTTTAATTGTTTTTTTTAATATTCTTTGTGATGTTATCCGTAATCCACTCTTAAAATTTAATCGCATATATATCATATCCCTATATATATATATATATATATATATCAACATATATAGATTGTATCGATTAAATGCGTCCCATTACTATGTGAAAACTTATGTTTTGTCCACACTTCATTTTTTATGCTTTTGGGTGACGCTTATTTGATGCACATCATACTCTATTGATACTTAAATATATATTAAAAAACAAATTAGAAAGTGACATTTTGTTATTGATTATGCCAATGATTACCATAAGCAGTAAAACTTTCATTGTCAAGAACAAAGATTTTTACTCTGGCTTCGCTGCGGATCTTTTAGTTAAAGAAGTATTTTAAACGTCGTTTGGTATAATTTTATATAAATGGATGTTGCTAAAAAAAACTAAACTATTATAGATTGTACCAAATATGAAAAGTGTTTAGTTCCTAGTCATATCAATGCATGAAACACAAATATAATGTTACGGATATAAAGATTATGCAAACTGATGTTTAATGTTTTGGGGAAAATGAGTGTAAGTGGTAGAAAGTACTATAGTCAAAAGCAAATGATGTGTTGTGGACATTAATTGGTTTGTACATTCAAAATTAGTGTGTTTTGATATTTAGATGCTTATAAACGTTAACAGACATTCTTTACAGATCCAATATCATACCTGCATATAGCATACTTCTTTACTGTGATTATTTTCAAACTAAGACACATGTCAACATCATTAGCGATTACGAATAGTTTATATTAAAAAAAATGTTATCGATTGTATGTCTGTGACATGGAATTTTGTATAATATGTTTTCTTTAATTCATTTATCTGTGAAATGGAATTTTGTATAATCTGACTATCGAATTTAGTTTTTGTTTTGTATGTATATAATCGTTAGATCTATTAGAGGCTTTAGACTCGATTGCTTGGTGATATTTAGTGATAAATAATATAACATGTGTGTAGATAGGTATGATTATTTATAGATCAGGGCGTTAATTTCGATGATAACATGTGATGTTAAATTGTTTATTGATTTGGTCATTATGATATATTCAAGTGCATCAGCAGTGTCCAATATTTTATAGCTGTAATCAGATGAATGTGTTTTAGTTCGTTGGTGTACATGAATATTTGTTGTTGATTAGGTTTCTTATGATGTTATTGGTTTTTGTATATGCAGATGCAAATCTTCATTAAGACTCTCACTGGTAAGACAATCACTCTCGAAGTTGAGAGTTCAGATACCATTGACAAGTTTAAAGCTAAAATTCAAGACAAGGAAGGTATCCCGTCAGATCAGCAGAAGCTCATTTTTGCAGGAAAGCAACTTGAAGATGGTCGTACCTTAGCCGATTACAACATCCAAAAGGAATCCACCCTCCATCTAGTTCTCAGGTTGAGGGGAGGAATGCAAATCCTTGTCAAAACTCTCATCGGTAAAACCATTACTTTTGAAGTCAAGAGCTTTGACACCATCGATAATGTCAAAGCTAAAATCCAAGACAAAAAAAAGTATCCCCAGACTGACAGAGACTTATCTTCGTAGGAAAGCAGCTTGAGGACGGCCGAACCCTTGCAGACTATAACATCGAAAGGATTTTTGTGAAGACATTGATCGGAAAGACCATCACTTTGGAGGTCGAGAGTTCAGATACAATCAATAATGTCAAACTGAAGATTCGGGATAAGGAAGGGATCCACTTTGATCGTGAGAGGTTGATCTTCTTGGGAAAGCGGTGGAAGATGGTCGTAAGTTTGGTGATTCATTCAGAAGGAGTCGACTCTTCATCTCGTGCTAAGGTTGAGGGGAGGAATGCATATTTTTGTCAAGACATTGATTGGAAAGACAATAACCTTGGAAGTTGAAAGCTCGGATACAATCGATAATGTGAAGGAAAAGATTCAAGACATGCTATGCAAAAATGTTTTACATAACTAATAATGAGATTCAGATTGACATATACTACAGAGCTATTGACCTATACTGTAGAGCTATCTATTTTGAGTCGGTCTAAATTGTGGTTCTTCGTTATCTTTCTCAGCAGTTTGGTGTAGACCTGCAGATGCTGCAGTTGAACTGGTGCTTAACCATTTTGCTCCTTATTACTGTTTGTTGACGAAGATCCACCTTCATAAAATGAAAACATAATATAAGACTTCGTCTATATATAAAAAATATTTATAAGATTTTGTAATTGTAATTAAATACTTGATTGTAAACTATCATTACTGACCATCATTTGCACTATATGTAAAATTTCTAGTTTCAATATTAAGATACAGATTCTCTAAAAATTTTGTACCTCATACACACGTGTTTTCTCTATAGGAACAAAATGTTTAATGCTTTACCAGGAGTCTTTTTTTCTCACCCAAATACTGTTCACGACATATCTTATTCCAAAGACAGTTTGAAACAAAATAGGCAATCGGTTTAGCAATTTAGGATCTTAAATTTCACAGCATCTAACAATTTTGAAGCACAAATTAGCAGGAGATCATTTAAGAAGATTGTTGGAATCACTCCTAAACCTTAATTCAAGTGTTGGTTACTCATATGTAATAGGTAGCTTATTATGGCCTTTATGTTTGTTTAAGGTCTAGCTTATGTAGAAGGCCCATAAGCTTAGGCCCATGTCCATAAGGAAAAGGGAAGGGTAGAGTGTTGCCTGGCTCCGCTTTATAAATACTATGTAATAACCCTCACTTGAGGGTTGGTTGTTCAATTTATTCTCTTTCACTCACATCTACATAACGGTCTTACTCTTAGCGTGTGTGTGTGTGTTTGGTTTATTGTTCAATCGCCTTTATCTCTTTCCATTAAACTTGTGTTGTAAAACTAGTGACCTAACAGTGGTATCGATCGCCAACTAGTTGGGTGAATCGTTATTGCTTTTGGCGTAAGTTTTTTGGTTCTACCGTAAAGGTAACGTGATATTTGGTTCGGCTTAAAAACTCGTTTTTTACACTTTTTAATCAAGATTCTTGTACTTTCAACGTTTAAGGTGTTAAAATACTTGTTTTTGGCAAAAGTTTCAAACTTTACGCGTGGATCTAAGTTTTTAAGCTTGTTTTGAGCGAGGGTGTAAACCCTCTGGCATGCTGGTTTTGAGAGCTTTGGATCATCAAGTTTCACACTTTGTGTCATTTTGGTGTTATTGAGCTGTTTCATCATACAAAAGCGGTTTAGAAACATCATTAGGCAAAATCATTTCTTCACAGTAATCTTACGGCGTATCAAAACCTAATATTACGTAAGTTATTCCTTGGTTTTGATCTTCGTTTTTGGTGGTTTACTCCGTGTTTTCTTGCTTGGATAAGCTTTGAAAATCGTCGACTTTGGATATCTTTTTGCCTTTGTGATAGTGTAAAAGATCATAGAGATAAAACCACAAAATTACGCATAAGCGTAAAAGCTTACGCGTAGAATCTCACATAAGATTCATCTTACGCTAAGCTTAGTCTGCATAAGGTAATCGTCTTCTTTATTTTCGCCTAACTTTGTGTCACGCATAACTTTGGTGCATTTACCACTACTTACGCGTAAGCTAAAACTACAGCGTAACTCCTTGTATTCAGCGTAACTTTGGTGTTTTTAGCATGGATTCTACTTGGTTTCTTGTGATTTCTCGCTAAGGACACTTCATCAACAAGGTTCATTCGACTACAAAGATCTATTTTACCAACACAAGTTTTCAACATGTCACTTGTAAAATACTCTAACTATTCCCGCACTTATTCTCGGCGACAACAACAACAAAGTCCACAACATCAACAATGGAATCAACAACAAGCAATTTATCAACAACAATTTAATCATTAACATACTCCACAACTTGGAGAATTCCTCCACCACAAATGGTTCAAACACATAGTCTTCAAGTTCAACCCCTACGAATGACTTGATCAACATCCATCAAGGAACACTATGAAGGAACCCCTTGGTTTGCAAAGATGTGAAGCTTTAGCGACCAACAATCAATTCATGAAATTTCGGATCACTGATAGACCTCGAATGCTCACCCGAAACTACGATCAATGGGTGATAAGGTTCTTCGGTTTTGTTATCGGAAGAAGCCACATGGAAAGTTCTTAAAGAAGGTTATCTTGGAAGGTCCATTTCGGATGCCTCTTGTCATTGTGCGGCGATCCAAATGCGATCCACGAGAGATGAACAAAGCGAACATTACTCTTTGTTGCGATTTAAATCAAGCGAACTACTACTAAAGTGATGAGCTTGCAATGCAATATCTCCTTTAGGATTACCTAACCCAATTCTTTGAAGTGTTGATGCTCAAAGAGCGCAAAATGTGGAACATATTCATCTTCTTATGGAAGGATCTGTACTCAATCGGGAGGTTTGGAATCCAAATTTACTTGGCTTATGAACACTTCATGATTGAACACGGAGAGACACTAGAGTCTTATCATCATCAATTTTCGGACATCATCAATGATTTGGATAAACACATGTCATCATGCCAAGAATTGCGGTGAATACTAAGTTCTGAGTAGTCTTGGTCACGAATGGGAGAAGTATGTTATTTTTCTCCGTCAAGCGAAAGAATATGCATCATTCTATATATGGATTGTTGTCACGATTACTTGAAGCCTCATGAAAAGGAAGTTGATCGGAAAGGATTCTCCATGCTCAAATTGCTCCACCTACACATCCGGAAAATCAACAACTTGCCTTATATGCTCGACAAAGTTATCCTCCTCAACAAGCAACTCGACCAGCTTCCTCATCACAAAACGATCATTCGCAACAACAATCTCAACAAAATCAATTGGTTCCATACAACAACAACAATGCTCAACCAATTGTCGATTAAAGCTAATGAGGAAGCGATCGATCGCTCGAAAGCATTACAACAAGGATTTGTTATGATTGCTAATGCTTTTGGCGTTATACCAACAAATCCAACAATCGTATTCGTTCCTCATCTAACACACGAAATCGGTACATTGTAAACAATGGACGAGTTGAGTTCGAGAATCGTGGTTATGGTCGTCGGATGGGCGGTGGTCGAGGGTTTAATCTCGTGGGTCGGAACAACAGCAGAGCTCGGTGGTGGAACAAGGAAATGCTCGGAATGGGTTGAATGGTCTTCGATGCTACAAGCATACTGATGAAGGACACACAGCTAATGCATGCCCAATCAGAGGACTAGAAAGGTCTTATTTCATTGAGGCTCTTTTGGCTCTTAAGGATGAAGGTGGTGGATCTCTCACGGACAAAACGAGTTTATGGCAAATCGAGACTCGAGATGATGATATGGGAGGACTTGCGAGGCCAATGCGGCCGATTATGTTGATGGCTAATATGCATGAGTTACACATGGTGACACAGATGACGTATAACAACGATGGCTTGTCTCGGTTTGCGAACAAACCATATTTATCTACGATCTAATATCTCCGTAACATATCGATCCGTGAGGGCTCGGAATGTTCAAAATGAGTCATTTACATCACATTGATGATTTTCAACTAGACCTGTGGTTACATTTGATGATCAAGATGACCTTATGGTTTCCATTGATAATCAAATTGACTCCGTGGTTATACTTGAGGATCTAAACAATGATCATGTTGTGACTCCCGTTGAACAAACCGAACTTTGCCTCATCGGATCTTGCTCATTGCCAGAGACCGAGCAATCCCAAATTGAAGAATGTTGTGCATTAAATCGGACCTTAAAAAGTAAAAATGCTACGTGTACCAAGGTTTTTGAATGTTTAAAAAAGCAACTCAACTTTTCAAAACTCAAGAAAACAGTGAAAAAGGTTTTGAAGCGATTTACTAAATCTCATCAAAGCGAAAATATTTAGAGAGGCATGCGTGATCTAGCCGCTTGAAGAATGCTTTGTTATGCGAGATAGAACAACCGAAACATGAACATAAAAAGCAAATTAACGCTCTACCGCATGGAAAATCAAAAAGCTAAATTTGAGTTGTTAACTTATCAAAAGCAGTTCTCTGCATACAAAAGCATTCCACAGACCGAATAGATAATCATCTTGAAGAAATTATCGACTTACAGCGCAAACTTAAAGAGTTTAAAATGTTGTTTACAAACATGGTGAGTCGATGCTTGCTATTGAAAAGTTTGCTTTAAAACCAAATCCAAATGGATATGGACGAATCTTCTTGATTACAAACCTAAGCTTTCAACCAAAACATTTCAACCAAATCCAAAGTTTCGGTCTGCGAATATAAATTTGATAATTACATTATGAGTGTTGTAGAATATTATCGTCAAGAGAATTAGATGCTGAAGAGCGAGTCGATCAAAATTAAAAGCATTGTATTCTGACAAACCTTTTAATTATTCTAAACCGTCGCTTTAAATGCCACAAGCGGATTAACACACACACGCGGTTATCATAAAAGCGATAAAGAGTCTTAATGTTAATCTAACCCGTTATGCACAAATTTATGGTCCTTTACCTTCCATTAGTGAAGTAAACTCAAAACACGAAAATCGAAAAATTCTTAGATATTTTGACATTTTCATGGTGACCTCAAAACTTTAGAACATGAGATAGAATATATCATTAAAATCAAGGTTCAACATTTTCAATACGCCTCGAAGCGCGAACAAAGACATCTTTCGGGAAAATCTTTTACCTAATGTTAAAATTTGAAAAATTATGCATTGTCTTGGGAGCAGGACTTTCATAAGGAACTTGGAGTGATGAAGGTCGTTTTGAGAGAACAGAAACATCTATTTCTAATACTAAATGTAAAAGAAAATGTTGAGAAAAGATGTTGATCGACTCTTTGAAAGATGTTATGCATGTCGATATCCATAATGTTGTGTTATTCAATTCTTTGCCATGCATCTTATTATATCTCTGCGATAATGTTGACTATGTAGTAGCTGTTGAAATCTTGATAATGTGCCGGATCGAGGTCTTTAAAGCTAAAATGAGCGATTACTTAACGAACTTTACAATGCAAACATCGTCTTAATTGGTGTGAAAAGATATTCACAATCAACAACTTGGTTTTCAAAACAAAATCGCTCGATTCTGCGTGCAAAATCTTGATCCTAAACTTGAAACATTGGATGATCAAAATGTGTCTTTGAAAATTCAAATCTCAAAATATGAACAAGAACTTGTAAAGTTAAGCAGAATATGGTGTCATATTTGATTTACTCAATAAGACTCGTCATGAAGCATCAAGCGAACTTGATCACTATCTTTTCGCACTAGAGAAGTCATGAATTTTCTTTGGTAATATTCGTTACGAAAATCAAGATTTGATTCACACTATCTCTAAGTTAAGAGAAATGTTAGGAAAGTATGAACTACTTCCGCTACCATCATTAAGTGCTTGCAGTAACACTCGATGTCGTGAACCTAGAATATCTACGCCAATCACAAGTTGCTAACGTGCTTCCTTCTCTTGAAAGCGAGGAATAGTTGCGTCTTTTCCAGCGTCGCACTTCACGACCTAGACACTCAATTGAAGAATAGAGAAGTTGCAACCTAAGAAAAGATCAATAAGGAATGCTAAAGTAGAAGAACACCTGAGGACTATGAATAAGACTAGCGTTGCTTCCATTATAGATATTTCGTCAATGCAAATGTAATAGAAATAGTGATATATGAATGCTAAACCTTTAAGTACTTTTGATATTAGATTAAGTGCACTTGTGTTATTGTGGTAAAAGTATGAACTCGATTGTCTTGACAAATGTGTTGCTAAGCTATAATCTCTCGTTTACGGAATCTAAGAATCGGAATACCTCTAGGCCCAATAATCATTCTAAATACGTGCTTGGTAGACCGCCTCTTTAGATTCTAAGGCATGCATTCTTTGTCCACAGCTCGAGTTTCACCTCCTAAGAATGTAGTACCACCTGGTGCATTCACTAAGACTAAAGCGAATAGTAGTTATGATGTGGAAATGGATATATAACACGCTAAGTTTAAATGGATGCCTAAAGTTATTGATGTGTGTATACTACTATCTTTGCTCAGGAAACTTCTAACATTTCGGGTTCGCATCTACTTCTATTCCATCCGTGGTAATGCATGTATCATAGGGTGATCTGAGATCATTCTACGGATTGTTGATAGCGGATGTTCACGGAACCGCATGACGAGCGATCTTAAGCGTTATCAAACTTTATTGCAAAGTTCATTGGCATTTGTCGATTAAGGAATGATCGCCCATGACTATCATGGAGCTCTGGAGACTATATCAATGGGAACATCGAAATCGGCGGGGGTTACTATGTGGAAGGCCTCGATCGTAATCTGTTTTCAATAGTTCGGTTTTGTGATGGTGTCGGTCACTAGTTTACAAACACAAGTTATATAGAAAGAGATAAAGGCGATTGAACAAGTAAACAAACACACACACATTATGCTAATAACGATTCAGCGTGGGGATATGTAGTGAAAGAAAAACTTGAACAACCAACCTTGAATGAAGGTTTACAAGAAGTATTTATAGGAGGAAAGCTAGGGCAACACTCCTGGTTTCCATCCTTTCTTTAATGGGCTTGGGCCTAAGCTCATGGGCCTTCTACATAAGCTTAAGGCTAACAAACATAAAGGCCATAATAAAGCTGGCTATTACATATTACTAACTAACACTTGATTATGGTTTAGGGTAGATTCCAACAATCTCCCGCCGAGTGTTGGTGATGAAGCAGATGAGCGTTGAGGTAATAGTAGCTCGGCGTCTTCGACATTCTTCTTTCTTGTGAGAAGAATTGCCTCGATTCGAACAATCTCCCGGTGTAGAGATAGTTTTCCTTGGCGGTTATGCTTTGGCGTCATCATTAACTTTGTTCTTTGATTATTGTTCTTTGTGGTGAAAGTGATAGTATGTTGTTATGCGCATCAATTACGCCTCAGGTCTACTTATTTGCTCCGGTGTCTCCACGTCATTCTTGACATGCTCACGCGCTCTTTGGCGTTGGAATTCAATCTTGATGAAGTTCTCAAGTCTTTAACTTTGTAGATTCTTTGTTTTGACGAAGAATCATTACGTGATTGTGTTGCTTTTGGATAGAACTTCCATTAGTGATGATGTTGGCGTGAGCATGAGAAGAATCGACGCGATCATCCGCTCGGAGACTTCCATAAGAAAACATTTCAAGCGGTTAGTAATAGCGGTTAAGCCTTACAAGTTTAAACTTCGAGAGTGTTATGACATAGTGTGAAAGCACACTCTAATTCTTACAAAGGCCGTTCTGAGCTGAGTCCCACAAGTGAGATAGCGATGTGCTGGTACATCTCTGATTCGAATAGTCATTGAGGTACACGATGCATCACCTCATGGCTGGCAGACCGTTTGAGACCTGCTCCGCGTAATCCGCGGGAGTTACCGAAGAGACACCGCGTCCGAACATTAGATGTTGACCTGGCGGGTTTCCATTCAATCAGAGGATCAGCGATGAACCTCTCATAAATGTTCTTGACAGTTGCTAAGATGCATGAAGAAGTCGATAATGTACCACTGAAATTCTTTATTGTTGAGCGTCAAGTGATAAAATGTCAAGTGTTCTAAGAGATCTTTTGATGAATCTGTGGCTCTAGACTCGATAGTGCGTTTTGGTTTTCTGGCGGTGACTAGGGAGAGGGTCTCCTTCTTCAATACCGGCGATCTCTAAGAAAGCCAATAGTTTACGTAGGGTTCCACAACGAGAATAAAGAGCTGACCACATTGAGAGAAACTTGAGTGGCTAAGAAGGTTTAGTGCATGCGTCCTTTGGGTCCATGACGACTTTGAATCTTGATACCAGGCGTCAACGGTGACAACCAGGTAGTATATGAATTGAACGATTATGCGCCTAAGTTGAATAATCGGAGGGCTATTTCTTTCCACCTTTTCTTAGCATTTCTTTTGATTCTTCAACTCCTTAACTTTCTCAGATTCTCATTTTCTCTTTATAATCATACCTAAGGACTTCTAAGTACTAACTATTTGTGATGTCCTTGGGTAGATCCCTCCAGCTCTGGCGGATCATGGAACAGTTATTCTAACCTTAGTTACATATAACACCTGACTAACCTATATTGCCATTAAAGCCCTTTGTTTGTGAAAAATCTCTCAAAGGGTTTGTAAATGAAAACATGTTTGAACCCTTTGTGAGAGATAGGATTTTGCATAAATACTCCCCTCGCATCATCTTAGAGTTTTAATGGTTTAAATGCAGGTGAGGAAAAGCAGCACATTTTGAATTAATCCATTTGGAGATAGACAATCCCCCATGAGACAGTTCGTTGCATAGTTAAGGAGTTACATTATCCGACTTTTGGGTGACAACTAGCTCTAATAACTACCTTGAAGGTGTAGACAAACCTCGAAAGGTTGTCATGCCCGTCGAGTTCATGTCTACCAGAGTGTCTCGAATGGTACTTTCTACTGAACAAGTCCTTTGCGAGACACGTTTACATTACTAGCGAACTAGCTTGAAATTATTACCCGTCCGGGACAAGTCTTTTCGAGTAACTAACGGTTTAATCACGAAATCGATTCGTTGGTTAAGTCAAAGTACAGAGTTCATTTGCATTTTGCACAACATATTTCTTATCACACAATTTTCTCCCCCTCAAAATGGCATATAAAATGTTATTTTGAAGCGTTGACAATAAATATGACCATTTGAGTGTTGCGGAAGATGACCATTATGAACAATTTGTGAACAAAGTTTTAATTCAAATACTCCCCATAACAAGTGATATAAGCGGTTGAGGTTTTGAAAATCTTCTGAGGAAATACTTGTTCTTTTGGCAAAACCTTGAAAAATGAAAGGTGTAATAGGTTTTACTCAAAAATGAAGAAGCTTTTGCTCTTTTTATAGGATTGTGGCACTAGGCGTACGAGGTCCTTTCTTGACAATTCTGGGTTGTACCTTGTTATG